>JASCZW010015868.1:0-19746 GCA_034211315.2 Aedes japonicus
AAATTTTGAAGTCTTCTAAATTTTGTCTATTATGTAAATTTTCATAATTTTGTTTATATATTTTTAATTTTTTATTATTCTTCTTTTATTTAATAAGCAATGTATTTTTTTGAAAAAGAAATAAGAACATTTGAATTAAATAATTGAATTAACACCATAATCGAATATTTTCCCCCTTTTTCCCATCCTTGGCATCCCTATTCCCAAGTAACCATTAAGCACTAAACGTGGCATTTTATTAGCATTATATCTGCATATAAAGCAGCACTTAAATGCCTTGATGCTCTTTATTCAGATATAATGCTAATATGATGCTAAGAAAGGCGAAATAACGTGCTTATATAATGCAGAAGTGACAGCTCGTAAATAGCATTAGTAATGCTATATTGATGCACCTGAACATAACTGTCAGTTTTGATAGCCCGTTTTTGGAACTGCTAATGCTATTATTCTGCATTTATCTGCTGTCTGTTTCCGATTTATTCTAAGAACTATTTCTTCTTTTGCTTCTTTTTATTGATAGTATTAGCCAAAACCCGCATTAATCCACCAATGGTGAGACTGAACCCTTCTTACACTTCACCAGAATTACAAACTCAAATGTGGGCAATATTGTACTGGATACATATTTTCATCAGAAATTCCAAGAAGATTCAGAAATATGCAATATGCCATACATTCAGTTTATAAAATGAACTATTTGACCATTTGAGTATTACCATTAATAGTCTTTAATGACCTGTTTACGTGAGTTATATAAAAGGGAAATTAGATAAATATTAGAAATTTCATATAATCAGTCCATAAATGAATTATTAGACAATCCTAAGCGTCAATTTTGATTATCGATATGGATTCAAGATGCTTAATAAGTACATGTTCGTTGAAAATAGTAAATGGAGACTTTGTGTAATTTTCGAATATACTCGTTGCAGTTCAAAACCAGACCACTCGAGCCAATCGATGCTGCTCTAATTCTATACAGTCGCATAGTGTGGCTAGTCCGCTGTATGTGCTATACAACGCTCCAGATGCGACACAATAGAATGCAAGCGGCATCGATTGGTGTGATTAGTCTTGTTCGGTTTTGCACTGCAACGAGTATATTGTCATCTCACAATTATGTGCTCTCAGGTATTGTTTTGGTCATATCTCCATGAAGGATTATCCAATCATAATGAAATTTTGACCAGTTATTTGGAGATATCATAGCTTTGATTTCGTTTCGTTCATATCTTCGTAACGAAATGTCCGAATGAAAAAAAAATCAATAGCGTTCTATGGGAATGTTGTAGCTTCCATTTGCCGTCAACAGAACTGAAATCGGTTCATAGATGGCTGAGAAACTGATGTGACATTATTTGTAACGCACACACACACACACACACACACACACACACACACACACACACACACACACACACACATACACACAGACATGTGCTCAGTTCGTCGAGCTGAGTCGAATGGTATATGACACTCGGCCCTGTGGACCTCGGATAAAAAGTCGAGTTTTCAAGCGATCTTAATACCCTTCTATTGATGTAAGAAGGGTAAAAAGGAGGGAAAATGCATGCAATATTTAACTATAAAAAAACCACTTAGTGTAGATCCATATTTTTAGTATTCGGTGTATTAGTTTGAGTGAAGTAATATTTTGTAAATTTAATATATTGTGAAAATTTCCTGTACTGCGTCTTAAACCAAGGGATAATCATGCATGGTTGGCCCACTGCCTTTGCTGCCTGTGCCTGGCTATAAACTGTTCCAGAATTGTTAGAGCTTTCACTTCGTATTCTACAAACGAATTTGAAGGCGTAAAACTTACTGGCTGATGGAGATTTATTAGTTTCTGGAACCAAATCATCAAATTGATCAGGTTTGTTAAGTTTAGAAGTATCGTAGTTCAGATACCATTTAACTATACGACTATAATTTCCTCTGTTTAAAGTTTTTTTTCCACTTATTCTCGGCCATACTGGTTTTTGTTGGCTCCAAATTACTGTTCAATGCTTTTGTAAACAAATTCTAAGCATTATATGATAGCCTTATATTAGCAAATATTGAACTTTTAAGCAACATTAATGCTGATATAGTGCTATTATCGGGCTATTGCTTAATGCTTATGGTTACTTGGGTTCTCCCATTTACTGAGTCAACCGTTACGCGCTATTCAGTGCGCTCCCACAGTCGACCCTTACTGTCGATGAGAAGGCTCCCATACTGCTATACGGAGTCAGCTGATATAAACAGCTGTCATTGCCGGGGTCGGCGACTAGTGAGGAAAAGTTTCGACAGTTCGTGAGTGTTTGCACGATTCTTGTGTACGGTGTCTGGTACAGAGTGAAGTGGAGAATACAGAACATCAAGCGGGAACGGCCTGGTGGTTAGCCACAAGGGCCACAAAATATTGTCGCCTTACCAAAGTCGGCGGCACGAAACAAGGTGGAATCGACGAGCATAAGGAGTTTGCAAAACCGCCCACTGGATGGTCGACAACTTCGTTCGATGACGGTGCCTATCAGCAGTAAAATGGTAAAATTCCCTTCACGCACAATGGCAGGCGTTAAAGTCCCCTCCATTGATGACTTTTGTGAACTGTTCCGAAAATTGGATAATTGCTTTAGTATTCTTTTCAAAATTATCCGTAGAAATTTAGGGAATCATGTATACTGATATAACAGTAGTATTTCAAGCTAAAGAAGTAACACATACTACTTGTATCATACCTGACATTCAAATGCGATACAAGCAATGCTGCTCCTCCATATCCATCATGTCGAGAATTGGTAATAGTATAATTACCAGTAATTTTGTATTGGTAAGTGTTCTCGTTAATAATATTCGTCCATACCTTTGAGAGAATGCCGATGTCAATTCCGCTTCCAGTCAATATTCGATGTATTTCCGTCTTATTTGTGAACTGCATTGTAGAATCTTCAAATCCATGGTTTGTTCAATAAATAAATTGAAGTCTAACCTTTTACTTTTGGTCTGTTGAAAAGGTCAAATTGAAATATATTTTCGTACAATCCTTGTAACGAGACTTTGCAGCCTCATCTGCTCCCGAAACCGTTACAAATTCGGTGTACAAACTCATCAGTTCCACCTGATGTTTTACTTCTGTTGCCTTAATTGTCGCATTTGCTTCGACTTTTCTGTTGCCAACTTCAGTGTATTCTCCACCTTTCCGGTTGTCCTACGACGTGTGTGTTATAGAGTCCAGCATCAGTCTGGTTGTTGATGCTCGATGCGACCAGCTTAATTCGTTCTTCGGTGAATTTTTGCGCCTTGGTTATCTGTGGTTCTTTCCGTGCCCGCTTTCCGTATGACGAATTTGCTTGTTGTTGATCTTTTACTTCCTTTTCAATTTCAATGGCAGCTTTGATCGCCTTTTGTTCTTGATTTGTCCTAATCGAATGTGGGTTCTTGCACTTTGTTTCGGTACGAATGAACTGTAGATTTCGTTCTCAATTCCCACTTGGACTAGGGAAGGTTCATTAATTATGTCACGCAGTAAGGGGGGAGGGGGGGTTTGGGAAAACGTGACGATCCATACAAAAAAAATTTAAGGTGCATACAAAAAACGTGACAAGGAAGGGGGGGGTTATAAAAAGTCATTTTTGCGTGACGTAATTAATGGACGTTCCCCTACCACCTTTTCCGGGAATAAAAAAAGGATCTTAGCTTCTTGAGCAAAACAAAAACGTTTATTCTTGTATGACGATTGATCCAACTAAAAAGAAATAGGATGGCAGATATGTTGCCGCGGGTTCTCTTCCAATGGAAAATAAAAATCTACCAGAAGTGAACACCACTGAAAATAGTTGGTGCTCGTACGAGGGGAGCGTCGATTCCTGAACAGACTTGTATCTACCTCCAGTCATATCTGCGAATGTTTCCTCAAGCCCAGGGAATTCTTCCAGATGGCTCAACGGTTCGTAGAGATTCTTTGATGAAATTGGAATTATCACACGTGCTTCTGTACATGTGATGTTCTTATGTGCCATTAATCCTTTGATCCTATTTTGTCTTTCGCGTTCCGGACATTTGTCGTCCTTTGACGCATACTTACACTCTTTTGACAGTTTTCGTACTCCTCGTTTGTCTCATATTGTTCCGTGCATTTGTCACACCGACGACGGCCTCTGTAATTCGTTCCTCGATGATTAAACCTCAGACAGTTTGTGCAGAAAACTATTCTTTGATACAATGTTCGAACCATTCTTTTGCAGTAAAACAACTTCACAAACTCAGGCAATTGATTACTCCTGAATGTCACACTAAGTCGCGTTGTTGGAATCTTTTCCGAAGTACGAGTCAAACGTCGTACTCTCAGAATGGGTACTTCACATTCAATGCCATCACAAATCTCCTGATCAGAGATGTCCTCTGGTATTCTCGTTATTGACACCAGGTGTCGCGGAACGTACTTTGAAAGGAGTATCACTAATTCCATCCATCAACAAATTTGTTTTTGAGTAGCTTCTTAGATATACCATGGTTCTATTTATTTCGGCATATTTCATGTCCGCCACGTAGCTCTTGAATTCTTCTTCCTTTCGGATCATTAGACCCACCGCGAGTTTGTTTCTCTGCCTATCTCCTTTGTTTTTCAACTTCAAGCTGTCTCGGCATGCGTACAGGGTGCGGCAGAAAATAATGCGAAAATTTGTTCTATCTCATTCAAATCCCTTTTTCAACTTATTCAAGCAATAATATCAAGATTTTCAAGTGCAGTTGTCTTTATAAAGTCATTTTAAACAAATTTATTCAATGTGACTCCATTTTTATTAATAATTTCTATTGGGGCGTTTCGGATCCTTTTTGTAGCACGCCGTTTTCTATCGTTTAGTGAGCTCAAACTGTTTATTGCAGGGAAAATTAAGTTTTAGTTTAAAGTACAATAAATAATATTCTATTAAAAACTTACAATTGGTCTCCTAATTTATAGTTTAATTCAAAACAGGTTGACGGTGTAGATGAAGAATACAAGACTAACTAACTCTGCCTTCTTGCCTAGCGTACAGAATTGTTTGAGGAAAGTGACTAATGAGTCCGTTCACAATGGTTTGACAGCTGCTGTGTTTGGAAGTGTTGGTGGTCGAACATCGGGTTGCCCGATATAAGTTGGCAGTGACGTAGGTATGTCCCCAACAACATCCACGAGCCGACGGCGGAAGCCAGACCATGCCTTTCGCACGTATTCCTCCGACATTGACTGCCATGTGCGTGTTATGGTTGACTTCAGGGTTTTCACACTAGGGTGTGATGTTTTGCAGGCTCGTCCTTCAACACATGCCCAAATTGAATAATCCAACGGATTAAGATCTGGACTGCTAGGGAGCCACAAATCCTTCGGCCAAAACTTCATGTTATCGTTCAACCATCGTTGGGTTCGATTGGACGTGTGACACGGCGCTCCATCCTGCTGTAGGACAACGTTTTGGTCCTCGGAGAAGTTGGCTTTCACCCAGGGAAACACTTGGTCCTTTAAGATACCGATATACACTTCGGTATTGATTTTAACTCCAGCATCAATGAAAACAGGCAGCATTTTAAACCGTTGGACGCCACCAAGCCAAACATCATGACACCAGCCGGATGTTTGGTTTGAAATTTGAAATTCACTTTTTCCGGAACGCTCTCCATTTTCTTCGGTTGACCACAGCATCGATGCTGAAAAGCTTTTCGTCGGAGAACAGGATTATCATTTTTTCCTTCTTCAACAAGAAAAGCAATCTTTTGGAACGAGTCACTCGTAGTACCTTGACCCGGTCTGTAATCAAATGGCGTTTCACTCTGGCTCTGGAAGATGCATGCAGGCCTTCTTTGATGATTCTCCGCACGGATTTCTCCGAAATATTGGCTTCCTTCCATTTTCCGGCTTCCGCTGTTTAGGACCATCCTGCAGGGACTTTTATATGCAGTAAAATGTTGCCAAATGACACCCTACCACCTTGGCAATCTCTTTCGGCTTCTTCTGGGCGAGTAACAAACTGGTGATCACTTCTCTTGCGATCATTTAGACGAATTTGCAATAAATCAAATAGAATGTTTGGATGCAGCACTTGAAAGTTAACATAAACAAATACACTTTCGACGGAAATTAGGCACTAGCTACACGAATAAACCCAATACTCAAGTTTGAACATTTTCGCATTATTTTCTGCCGTACCCTGTAGGTATAAATTTTCAATGCAGGTCGCTTGTCGTTCCATGTTCTCGATGAGCCTTCCTTGGCCAAGTTATTCTTCGGTGTCCCTTTTGCACAGTCCGAAGTCCAGTCCGATTCCGGTTCAGCTCTAGGAGCGTCGGGGTCCGAGGGATCTTTTATCTCTTCCATTTCTCGTATACTTGCGGTCAGGCTTCTTTTCTTTTGTTTCCTTTTTCACACTTTTCACTAGTGGACAACAACAAGGTTCCCAAATCTCGAAAGCAAACGCGGAGTTTTGATGCTGTTAGCTTCAAGCTGTAAATAATGTGTTTATTTAAATGTTCACTTCTATTTTAGTTACTTAAGTATTTACTCACAATTTTGGTAAACCGATAATTGTTGGATAGGTGAGTCGGCAGATTTCACGTTGTAGTTTAAATCTATATTTAGGTTAAGGTACATGTTATAAGTTCATAGTTTTTAACTCGATTTTAAGAGATTATAGTTACTTTAGTATTACAGAATAGGTGTAGTTACAAGCAGCATATTCAATCCGTAGATTTAGATAAAAATAGTTTAAGTAGGAATAATTAATTTGTTCATCAATAGCACTGCACTTCATGAAATCCACTGTACAATAGTATTTAAGATTTTTCCACTCGATCACATCGATGACAGCCGTTGACGTCTGCTGTGACAGCATCGCGAAGTGGAGTGCGATGGTTCGTTTCAGCGTTCCGCACGACGTTGCTTCGCTGCAACGGGGGTCCGTCGCCACAACTAGCCAATGTGGCGTCCTTTCGCCGAACGAAATTACTTTTTCACTGTTTGTTTTGGTTCTTTTGACACTTTCCAAATAGAAATCTAATTTTCTCATCAATCAATGCACCCTGTTTAATACAATTCACCAACTGCACGTTGTACGAAATGACAGTATTCCGTATAAAAATTAAATATGGGTTATCATTAGGATATACAACTAACATAACAACTAACGAATAATTATAACTAATTCATACATATATTTAGTTGGACAATATTAAAACTTTTTCATTATCTTACTTTGACCCGTCCCTTATTATGAAATATTCTAAACTAGCTGACCCGGCGAACTTTGTTCCGCTTTAACCGATTTTAGGATTCACATGATTCCGAACCAATGAATTCAGGAATTTTGTTGGATAATTGGTTATTTCGTTCGGATTAGTCACACTATCAATTAAGTTGAATGAATGTAATTGTCCAGGAATTACTTTTTGAATCACGAAATTCAAATCCCCGGCATCCTTATTTTTTGCATGTGCACTTAACCAATCGCGGTTCTTATAATTCTGGATGACATTCGGCAGACATTCGGCGGGAACGAAATCAATCCATTGCCAATCGCCAACAATTGATTCGAAAAAATCTCGGCACACGGATCGTTTTGCAAGGTAACTCAGATATTTCTCGTCAATTGTAGCTTCTTTATATATCGCCCCAAATACGAAAGCTTAAGGCTTGTGAAATGACAGGTAGTGTTTGTCGAAAATCACCTGGCAACAAAATCATTGCGCCTCCAAAAGCTCTCGAGTTGCTATTGTGCATTCGTCCCAGATGATGATTTTTCAACACTGATTAAGCACTGATTCAACAGATTAAGCCATTCGACCGCCTTCGAACAATGTGGCTGCAATCCCTGAAGAGGCAACCGCAATCGCAATATCTGATCATGGGCGAACCCAATCCAATAATAATGAAATAAGGTACTTTTTGCAAGTTCCGCCAGGTACATTGATGAAGAACACGCCTCCATTTCAGTCGTCAATCGCTTTCATTAAAGTGTCGTATACGTCCTCTTGCTGAGGAGTCACTGCCGCACATGAGTTAACACATGTATTCGACCAAAATCAGCGCCTCGTTGCGCATCTTATTGTTAATTTCCAGCTCGTAATTCACAGTGGTTGTGCGAGCTCGATGGAAAATATCATCAACCATGTCATCCTTGTATTTGTTCCACAATTCGACTACATTTGATGGAAAACATGTATAGATGGTGATCGCAAAAAGGGTACGAATTTGATCGTAGGTACACTGCCGTGAAACGCATATCAGTCCCATATGAATAGGAAATCAAGCAAAGATGGGACTGATATGCGTTTCACGGCAGTACAGTAACAAAGGCATTGGCATGTGTTGTATCCCAATGTGTGTCGTTTTCTAACAATTGCAACCGCTGACAGGCCTCTCGATATGCCGCACATAGTAGATCACCCACAGTCCGAAACGACTCGAACGAAGCTGGACCACGAACATTAACCAAAAGCAGAATAATAAGGACACCTGTCAACTCCGCTGCATGTCAAGGATAACTCGATCAAAATGAAAAAATACCATACACAATGTATTGAAAATCTTTCACTTCAAAGTTTTCATTTTCCCCATAAATTTGGCCAACTTTCTCTTTCTATAAATGTTCTTTGAGCGTAGCCGAACGTAGCCGAATAAGCAACTTAAATCGGACGATCCGTTCTCGAGTTATTCGCGGTCTTACGTATGCCACTCTGTTTTATATATATAGATAGATACTGCACATTCGTCACAAGCGCCCTTTTCCGCTGGAAGGTTTCCGCTTGCGGTATGGCTGCGGAAGCGGATGTCACTTAGATGTGACTTGTAAAACTTTGCAGCACTTCCTTCTGGTTTGTAGACTATTGCTGTATTAAACGGGGAATAAAACCTAATGCAATAAAAAGAAGAAGACAATTTGAACCATTTGTTACCCGGTGTTGATGACTCGGAAAGGGAAACCCATCTTTTCAACCTGTTCAAATGCAATATTGTGTGGGAGCAAGAGTAGGTAATTTTTAAGTTAAAAATTGAACTACTTATACTAATTGCACTCAATTGAAATGTCAACGCAAAAAAAATTGTAAGTTTTTCTGATCAAATGTTGTTTAAATGAAGTCATTCTGTGGAGCCATACGAGAGTTATTAGTTATAGAAAATAGAAATGTAGTTCTACGTTAAAACTTTCACTTCCTAAACTGCCGTTATAAGCATAACTGTCCCATGTATATAGGGAAACCCATAGAACATGGGACAATTATGCGTAGAACGGCAGTAAACAAGGTCCTTGAACTCGCCAGATGAACTGCAGACATCGTCTACAGAGTACGCCCTGATGAAACTACGTGGAACGCAATTAACAGAGCCATAGGCACATTATGTCGGCTTTTTCAGCGAAACGGCGTGAAGCTCAAGTGACTGTAGCGGCAGACCATCGGTCTCGGGAAATGTTCCACCTCCGGGGAACTCTCCGTCGGTGTAGGGTAGTTTTACCGTAGGGATTTGCTAAAGTCGTTTGCAACGTAGATTGGAGCTGAAAAGCTCGTCGTGGCTCGGTATCGAAGAAATTCCACCTTCAGCAACTCAATTAAAGTGGATCCCTTCCCTGTGTCCCTTTATGCTAAAACACACTTTTCTCAGAGGCAAAAAGCATTGCTTCACTCTTGTTGTCAAAGGTTATAATCACTGATTAATTCAAGTTCAAATCAAATTTATCCCACAACGCAACTAATGCATCGATGTTCAAGCGCAACATGTTGGCTAGTGGAAACCTAATTATTCTCCTTCCAAATAGCCTCTTTCTAGCACAAATTAATTAGGACCAAAGGCAATCCATATTAATTTGGCTTTTCCATAACTACGACGCTACAACGAACCTCCCATTCAGATTACCAGGGCCATTTTCTTCAGAAACAGGATGATTTAATTGCAATCGTCAATCTGACAAACACCGTTGGCTTTTTCGTTCGTTAGCTACACAATCGATTAGTTTTATTGTTTTTTTCATTCGTTGCCTCCTAAGTCCACACTAATTATTCATCTACTCGTCAAGGATTGAATACAATAAACGTGACCTAGACATTGGTGATGAGGGTCGAATAACTACCATGTGCTTTGGGGGCATTGCTCCTTCGCACTACTCGAAATTGGTTTTGTCTCGTCTGCAATATGCCTCGATTCGCGTCATTCCTATGCCCTCGACAAAATTACAAAAGTATTCCATCATAAAATCACGACATAAAACATGTTTCCTTCCATTCTTCTGTGCTTTATCACAATTTCCGGCATCGTGTGCGGGTTTGGCTTAATCCAATCTCCGAAAGCGAACTATTGTATAACTCCAACCCACGCTGACATACACTAAAAAATCATTTTGCTAGATATAACCCAATATGTACAAAATACCTTCATCTCAACTCAGTACTTCGAGTGACAAATGAATAATTAAAGCGTATAATTTTCTTTGTTAGTAAAATAAAGCTTAACCGCCGTCTCCGCTGTCGCGTCAAGATTTGTTCGATACCAGTACGTGGCTTTTGATTGATGGTGGGCCGTAGCGGTTGCCTGCCTCCTGAATGAACGCATACTCCATCTGTTTGACCATTTGATCGAAGAACAAGTTGGACAGCTGCGAATGGAGAGCGGACTTGAACTCGAACGCCACCATGAAATCAATCACACAGGACTCCGGGATATCCTTCAGGCCGGGACTGAACTGCCACGCCGTTAGGAGATAGTTGAACAACCGTCCATCGACACATTCTGCCTTGACTAGGCTGGGCCGGACGAGGGTCACGTTCGAGGTGTAGCTTTCGTTCAGCGGGGGGAAGCCTATAATCAGGTCCGCTTTCAGCGATCCGGGCTTCTTTGCATAAACGAAGGATTTTTTGCAGAACGGCACGAAGGTGTTGTATTTTTCCACATCCGACACCACGGCGTACAACTGTTCCATGGAGTAGCTGGAGGAAAGAACGGGAAAATTTATTCACGAATGAAATAAAATTAGCGCAATATAACGATAACACTTCTAGTAGGAAGATAAACAACAATCCGAACCTACAAAAGTCAAGGTCAGTCGCACTCAAGGCTAAATGCTATACTCACCCAGCCAATTTCTTCTGTTTGAATTCCCGTCTAGTGTTGGTGATGGGCGTGAAATCGAACAGTCCTCGGTAGGTGGAGTACCTGTAACAATAACCAGCTATATTTCCAGTCCTGATTCGGGCAGGGAAGCGAAAGAACTACTTACAAAAGTGGTTGTCTTTGCCACCGTTTCACCTGGTGGGATTGCGCGAGCAGCGCACTTTTGAGGCTCGATGCGATTTTGGTGGTCATTTTTGTTTCACGCTTGGATTTTCGTTGAAACCGTGGCAAGAATGTGGAAGTTAGCAGCGGTTTCCTGCTAGCATAACGAATTGCGCAGATCTTCCACAGGAGGAAAGAACCTAGTCCTCCCCAATTTCGCGATGCTAGCAAGAAAATAAATTTGTCACCACCTAAATAGATCTGCCAAGCAGTGACAGGTAGTTATTAGACGAGGTTGTGAAGAGGGTGGAAGTGTGTCGGTGAGACGGTGAGAAAGTGATTTTTCTCTCTTGCTGTGCCCAGTGAGTTTCAAGATGAATGAATCGATGGAAATTCCCATGGCAAAAACGGCAATACACACTGAGAAAAAAAAATTGGTAAACGCAAACATATTGTAGTTTCATTTATTATTATTATCCGATTTCATCTCACTTCTCATTCAATATTATTCCTAATGACCGGAAATATCGCACCATATTAGGGTCGACAGGAATTCTTGCACCGTCAAGAATCCATATAGAATTTTTGCCCGGATATTGATTCACCTGGCGGCTTAACGCAAATTTTCTACATGCTACACGCAAATTCTGAAACAAAGTAGTGAAATCCGCGATTTGACGATTCATTTCCAACTGGACCATAGCCCATGGTGCGACCCATGTCACGGTTGTAAAATGATACTTCATCCAAAAAGAGAATATTGAATGTATCCCACTTCAGGGATTGAAGTTTGGTAGAATAAAACTTGATTTCAGTGTTTTTTATCTGTACCGCAAGTTTTTCCAGCACCTTCCGCGAAAATCCTATTTTTTGTAGTATGCGACAAATGGAAGATTTGCTTATCTCCTTTGAGAAATGCTGTTGGAATCTATAATGAGCCTAGTCAAGGTATAATGTTGGATCAGTGACATATATTTGCCGCAACCATTCAACCGATTTTCTCCGAACTTTCTACATTTGTCATATGGAGAGCGGCTGCAGCTGCTCTTTACTTCGAATTCATGGATCCACTTGTAGAGGGTCGAAGAATGTTTTCCGTACAGCATCGCTAGTTCTGCTACTGGCTTTTGTAAAATGTAGTATCCATATAACGCGTGATATTTAGTGTTTTCCGACGCATGTCGCCGTTCAACCTGGTCAACCAGAAGACTGATTCGGTTTGTTTGTTTCTCTGACATTGCCCGGAAAACAAATGGTAATATTTCCACTATAGATATTCCCCATTAAAAAAAAAACTTACTTACAAAAGTATGCTAGCTGGAATGAAATAAATTCTTGCAACGAAAACAGATGCTCAGCGGCTGAAACTCGAAAATATGTTAAAAACGATGTTTGCTCAAGATACTGCAGCACAACCAAAACAAATGACTAACATTGGCAGAATCGACACCGGAAACAAATTGTCAATTTTGTGGGCGGACAGATTAAACAGAGCACTAGCAGACACACGCGTATTGGCTTCGGAAGGATGAAAATAAAAAGATATAAACGCAGAGCTACTTTCACTGTTAATTATATTTCACTTATTGCGATGGCGGTTATATCTTTTTATTTTCATCCTTCCGAAGCCAATACGCGTGTGTCTGCTAGTGCTCTGTTTAATCTGTCCGCCCACAGGTTATGGGCCCAGAGTAAGTGCCGGAAGGTAGAAAACATTGCGAAAAAGTGATACCATAGTGCTGTTTGTTGTTTCGCGTCGCGAGTGTCTCTTGTGTGAAGAGAAGATGGCAGACTTAGGTAAACTTGCGTTTGCAAAGCTCAACAACACCAACTGGCAGAGTTGGAAATTCCGTATGGAAATGTTGTTGATGCGGGAAGAGCTATGGTACGTGATTGCCGACGCGAAACCGGCTGTGGTGACGGCGCGAGTGGAAGAAAGACGAACAAAAAGCTCGCGCTACTATCGGGTTGTGTGTTGAAGACAACCAGTTTAGCCTGGTAAAAGTGCTAAAGATGCGAAAGAATTTTGGGAACAACTGCGTACGTACCACGAAAAAACAACGATGACTTCTCGCGTTTCGTTGTTGAAGAAATTGTGTTCGTTGAACTTGTGCGAGGGTGGTGATATGGAGAAACACCTCCAAGAAATCGAAGAGCTGTACGATAGGCTGTCGACAGCTGATTTAAATTTGCAAGAACCGTTGCGAATCGCCATGATTCTTCGAAGTGTGCCGGACTCTTATGGCGGGTTAGTAACAGCCTTAGAGGGTCGTCCGGATACTGACTTAACTGTGGAACTAGTGAAGTCAAAGTTGCTCGACGAATATGAGCGAAGAAAGGAAAAAAGTGGTGGTTCAAGAAGTGATGCGAGCGCGATGAAAAGTTCGACGACGCGACGGAAACAAAGTGGTGCCGTACAAAACCGGAAGTGTTTCCATTGTGGAAAGCCGGGACACCTGCAGCGAGATTGCTGGCAGCTTACGAAGCAGAAGAAAAGTGGTGAAGAGCGGAAGAGGCCCGAAGAAAAACAAAGCGCGAAGCAGGTGAAGAACAGTAATAGTGGTGTGTGCTTTATGGTTGGAAGTAATTCACGCGGGTCGTGGTTTATCGACAGTGGAGCAAGCTGTCACATGACTGGTGACGAAAGTTTTTTCTCGACGCTCAAAAAGCAAACCGGCCCAAACGTTATTATGGCCGATGGTAAAGTGGCGATGACAGCCGGATACGGCGAAGGTACAGTGCTCGGTGTGAATGGTGAAGGTGACGCAGTTGACGTGAAGCTTGTTGACGTTTTGTACGTTCCATCGTTGACAAGTGGCCTAGTCTCGGTGGACAAGCTGACTGCGAATGGATTCACTGCTGTTTTCAAACAGGACGGATGTGAGATCCGTGACGCTACCGGCTTATTGACGGTAGTAGGTGAGCGCTCTGGCTGTCTGTACCGGCTGAAGCTAGCAGAATCGTCGAAGAAAGTTGAAGGTAAGGCACACACCATTAATTGTCAGCATCAGCAGTGTCAGTGCTACGGCGTTGATTACGATGAAGTTTTTGCTCCTGTGACCAAGCACGCCACACTGCGAGTCCTACTGTCCCTGGCTGCGAAGAAGAAAATGATAGTGAAGCATTTGGACGTGCGCACCGCGTACCTCTACGGAGACATAGAAGAGGAAATTTACATGCGTCAGCCACCCGGCTACGAAGTTCGGGGTGAGGAGGAG
This sequence comes from Aedes japonicus, assembly GCA_034211315.2. Lineage (NCBI taxonomy): Eukaryota > Metazoa > Arthropoda > Insecta > Diptera > Culicidae > Aedes > Aedes japonicus. The sequence continues at coordinate 14,449 of JASCZW010015868.1, forward strand.
ATTGTGTGTCGGCTTCGAAGAAGTATTTATGGACTGAAACAGTCCGCTCGATGTTGGAACCGGAAGTTAACCGGTGTTCTGAAAGAAATGGGATTCCAAGCAAGTTCAGCGGATCCGTGTCTATTCGTGACAACCAGCAATGGCAAGAAGGTGTACATGATCGTGTACGTCGATGATTTTCTCGTCGGATCTGAGAGCGAGGCAGAGTTAACTCGTGTTCAGAAGCAGCCCACAAATTTGACAGCAATGTTTGATATAAAATAGGTGACAGATCACTGCTAGCAGCATTTTACTTGCAAAGTGTCTGCAAGTTTCTTGCAATTCGCGTTTCGGCAAAAATTTGCAATAATCGGGATTTCACGTTAAATTGGACATAATCATCACGTTCATTTAATTTGACTACTTGCGGTGGTGAAAACAAACTAAAATTTTGAGTTATCGTTTTGGAAACCAAGCAGTTAAGTTCAACAGACATCCATTTGAATTTATAATTTTATTGGTTGTTTCATTATGACTCATTATTTCAGTATGATTTAAACTGAATTGCTGTTTGAAACAACAAACATTTTGTTAAAATTCACCTACATTTCTTCTGTAGTTTCAAGAATATTTATTTGAATAAAATGCACATTTATGTTTATAGATTTCTCTTAGTCTAATGCTTTGTTCATTACAGCGTTGTAACATAATACTAGCAATAATCAATATGCAACTAGCGATTTGAAATTGGTTCACTGTTGTAGAACCCCTTGGTCCGAAGTACACCTTGAAGCCAGCACCTTGCTGTACATATTTGCGCCTTTGTTTTGATTTGCAGTGTTATTTTGACAAAATATTTGAGAGTGTGTTCGTGTGAGTTCATTATTAGTCTATGGTAGGACTATGTTTCTCTTTTCTATACCCAGTGTCATTTCAAAATTTTGAAAAATGAGAGCGTTACGCAAAAGTGAAAGGTTTTTGAACGCACATTACTCTCGTTTGACTGAACAGAATGACTTCATTTATACACCATTTGACCACAAAAACTTACAAATATTTTGGATCAAAAGTTCAATTAAGTGCTTTTTGTATAAGTAGTTCAATTTTTTACTTAAAAATGACGTACTATTGCTCCCATACAAATCTGCTTACGACCAGGGCCCTGTAGCATAATCAAAATCTTACTAATAATATTAGTCTTGTAACTTTTATATTTCTGTTGCATAAAAATTCTACAAGTACAAAACTACAAGTCTAATATTACAGCTAATTGAACAAATATTATTAGTAGAATTTACAAGCGTTCGTTGCATAAACAAAATATGACAACAAATTATTAGCTTTCATTTGTACTTTTTCTACAAGTGGAGAACTTCTTGTAACATAATTTACAAGTTCGGATTTGTTTTCAATTTGTTATTTGTAAAGCAGCAATGTACCGTTTCAACATTCTAAGTGACTCAGACGATGAAGAAAGTAGTTCACTGAGAAAAAAGATTGGTAAACACAAACATATTCTAGTTTCATTTAACCGGAGTTTCACGTTGAATTGGGCACAAATATCATATTAGTTTGATTTGACTACCTACGGTGGTTAAAAAACTAAAATGTCGAGTAATTGTTTTGGGAACTAAACAGTTAAGTTCAACTGACATCCGGTTGAAATAACCATTATGTTGGTTATTTCATTATGACAGCTACGAAAACAAACAGATTTGTTGGTTGATTCTTCCAACGCTTATGGTTTGTTTGAAACAAATTTTAGTATGATTCAAACTGCATTGCTGTTTGAAACAAACAAATGAAAATATTTGAAACAACAAACATTTCCGCTCACATTCACCTACATTTCTACTGTAATTTCAAGAATATTTATTTACATAAATTGCTAATTAGAAAAGTGCACATTTACAAAAGACTTATTTCCGTCTAAGAGAAATATACAAATGTTTATGCGAGCCTTTCTACTATTTTCAGGTATAAAAATAAAATATTAAATTTTTACCTATTCTTGAGTGACAGCGTCAGCACATGCAGCGGGACCGGATGATGTAATATGAAATATTAAAAAAAAAAATTTGTTTCAAACTGTCTGTTTAGTTTGTTTTCCTCCTAACAAAATATCAGTTTGATTTTACCGCCGCTCTGGTTGAATCAACCCAAAATTTTATTTTGTGTCCCTGGGTCAACGCAACCTGTGTTTTGGTAATAATAAAACCCTCTCAAGGTGTAAACAACAAAAATATTAGTTTAGAACAACCATAATTTGTGTTGTATTGTGGTAATATATATAGGTAGAAACAACCAACCTATCCGTTTGTTTCAAAACGAAATTGTTGGTTTGAAACAACAAAACGGACTTTTTAAACAACCAGTTTTTTAGTTTGGTTGTCAACCAACATGTTTGTTATTTCAAAAGGTACTGTTTTTTCTCCGTGTTCGAGGGAAACACGGAGGTGTCGTAGAGTAAAATATTACGCTCCACGAATAAATTTCAGTTTCCAATATGCAGCTGATTTTTACGAGTATTTCTGGATGACACCTGTAAAAGTGGAGCAAATACTTCGAGTAATCGGCCCTGATATTCAGCTTACTAATCGTGGAGGAGCCCTGTAGCCTTTCCAACAAGTGTGTGTTCCATTGCACTGGCTGGGTCAAGGAAACCAGTATCACGATACCGGACTTACTCATGGAATTCACAAATCAACTGTAGGAAGGACAATACAACGCGTGGTTTCTGCAATCAACAGAAGATTATTCCAGAGCACAGTTTGTTGGCCGTCCAACATTTCAGGTGTAGTGGAACTATTTTACAGACTGGCTAGGTTCCCCAGCGTGATAGGAGTAATAGATGGATCCTTGATTCCAATCGATGCACCTACAATAAATGAAGAAGCGTTCGTTGACAGGAAGGGTTCTCACTCCATTCTTTTACGTCAGTGCTAATTGGCCTGGAAGTGTGTATTAGGAGATTCGGCATATCCATTAAAAGTTTGGTTAATGAAACCACTGCACAACGATCCAACAAATGATGGTGAGCGTAATTATAACAGCAGACTGAAATCAACAAGACAAACAGTTGAGTGGGCACTGGGACTATTAAAAGAAAAGTTTCCGTGCCTCAACCATCTTAGAGTAAATCCTCATTTTGCAGGTCAAATATTTAAGTGTTGTGTGACATTGTGCAACATAGCACGGCAAAATGAAGAGGATGAAATCGACTTAGAAAATATTCCTTTTCATAATGAGGAGATTGATTCTGGATTGAACACAGATGTTAATGCTCAAAGACGACAAATACAAATTTTTCAATCAATGTGCTAAACAAAACCTTTAGAGTTTCTTATAATAATAATATATGTAATAATCGATATCAAAATTTGAAAAATACATGGACTTGACAATTTTGTGCACTATTTTTTAATATTTTTTTTTATTATCTATTCCTGCTCCAATTTTATTTCTTACGCTTGAGGCAGTATTTATTTAGGAAAAACTGGATTATAAATAGAACAAACTAAATGTCATCAAACTCTTCGTCACTTTGACCATTATTTACAGAACATGGTAAGAGATACTCAACATCAGTAGGTTCATCCAAATACATCTCGCTTGCTTCTCGGATTCCCAAGTACTCTGTAAACTTTGATCTTGGCAAACCATGCTTGAGCTCAAAATTTTAAATTTTTAAGCTCAATAAATAACTTTCCTTTGACATTTTCTCTGCTTCGAGTGCTTTCAACTCTCGCTCTTTCTCAAGAATGTCTATTGTCAGATGCAATTTCAAACTGATTAGATCCGCATTTTCTGATAGACCGTTGGTAGCTGATACTTCTGAAACATTGCGCTTTCTTTTCTTAGAGCTAGGTTGGTGAACCTTATCATCAGTGTGAGATTCAGGAACTTCTTTCGAGGCTTTTGACGTACTAGGCTGGATGACTTGTTGATAAAATTCCTCCTCCACTGATTCCTCCAAACTTTCCGGAACTGCTAATCCCTCCAACACTGGCGATTCTTTGACGAGTATGTCGTAAACAAGGATATCAACATCGTTCGTCCTAGCCTCAGGTCCACCACCGGTACCTGCTCATCTGGAATTGTCCCGTTTTTCCTAAATTTGAGACATCGGTTATGATTATTTTATAGTCAATCAAATTTAATACACACCATCGACATTTTTCGGACATTTGGCCACCAAACATCCCGGACGTACAAAGAGTCTTTGCCATTGGGCAAAGCACCGATAGATTTAGCATATTCACCAATACTCGTCCACGCTTTGTTACGCTTTTCCTTCGTTAGCGTTGCTGAAAATGGTCCAAACAGCACCTCTTTTAGTTCTCGAATGCTATCTAAAACGCAAAGTTTTATTTTCCGCTGCTCCTCACGTTTATTGCCCTTTTTAGCAGACATTGTACAAACTTTCAGCGCTGCAAGGTGCAGAATATAAACAATAACAATAACGTTTCGCGGTAAATTTTCTTCGATTTTTGACAGATGAATGAATCTACTCACTTGTAGTTCATGCGTTACTAATAATACAAGTGCTTGTATTATTAGTGAAATTGGGAGATATCATGCTACGCAAAATATTAGTACTTGTAAATTTAGGACTTGTAACTTGTAACTTGTAGCTAATATTATTAGGTCGATTATGCTACAGGGCCCAGGAATGCCGATTCCTTGAAGGTCTTATCATCAAAATTCAAGGGACTCAAACTATCGTTAACATCGTTAAGCAATATTTGTCAATATATTAAGACTTTTAAGGAGGGAACCCCAACCAATCAAATCTATGTTCGTCTTGAGAAGTTAGATCTACTGTGGGCAAGGGGCAAGACAGCTTTCTAGTGAGTAACCTTTTTCTTCAAAGTTACTCAGAATTCATCAAATTTACACAGTCTATGATTTTCTACTCCCCCCAAGATATAGAGTGGTGGGAATGCCAAAAACTGTGTGCGAAAACGAAAAAAACAACGTCACTCATATTTGATCACAAAACTCACGTTTGCTCAGAATGCATCAGCTTCCATCAACTTGTGTAATTTATAACTCGATTTGAAGTATTCTGGCAGCACTGGCTTGAATGTGACGGTTGAGGTGGTTGCAACGGTGGCAACCATAGCAACCAATGACAACAGAATGTTTACAGTCTGGGAAAATTCTGTTTTATCGTATCGTAAGAAGCTCTAATTTGAGGCGGAGTATTTGAAAGAGGAATTGGGCCAAGATTCCGGTAAGTAGGTTGTTTGATTTTTTTTCATTCTTTTTCTTGTAGGAAGACGAAAAAGAGATGGAATGTGTTGGATATCTGGACCG
>JASCZW010015869.1:0-19741 GCA_034211315.2 Aedes japonicus
TTGATTGAAACTCGGGTTTATGAATACAAGAATATTTAATTTTTCGCTCACATTTTAGTCACATTTAGTTTTATACACCTTGTACAACGTTTCTAAATTTTTTTTATCCCTTCTGAGAAACAAGATTTGTCTAGGTCATCAAAATAGGTGCTTGTTTGTGAGTTTTCCAAGTCAAATTCTTTCCGTCCAGCCATTTCTTCAGGTTTGTTCACAAGAAATAGTCATTCGGGGCTAAATCCGTAGAATATGGTGGATGAGGGAACAATTCGTAGCCCAAATCATTGAATTTTACCATGGAAACTGAACTTGTTCATGAGAGATTATCCCTACTATAAATCATGCGTAGGTTTTTTTTGATTACAAAACATTCAATCTACTAACTACTAACTACAAACATATCATGTGCAAGAATGCTTTTTTTTTATTTTCTATGAAAGTGATCATTAAACGTCAAACATTCATTTTTAATTCATCTAAAATGATTAATTTGAATAGTGTCAATCGCAGAATCTTACAGCCCTCTATTATCATAACTACAACTTGTAGTAATTGTAAACTATCCATCTATGCCTTCAAAATTACGCATCATGTTCTACTTTAAAAAAAACAGGTATATTCAAGAGATATTTTTTTCTTTAAATCAAAGCCAGTTAATTCTGATTTCAAATTTTGCAATATAAGAATTTTTTTAGCACCTACAAACATTGAACTTTTTGATACTTTCAAACATGAGCAGTTCTTTCAAATTTCACACTTATTGTCTGCTGCAAGTCCTGTTGAAGATTGTTTTTAGTATTTTTGTAATTCATTTGGGACATGAACCCAAATGATCATTTATTTGATATTTAGCTTCTTTATCCAAATAAACTGTTCTTAAAATCTTATGATCTGCCAACAATTGAATTAAAAACTTTCTTAATATCTTTTGAACTTTCCTTATTTGGAGTTTTTCCTTTTATTTTAATCATGAGTGTTTTTTTCAAAGTTAAAAACTATCAATTTGCTAACATGTCTTGTTGTTGGAAGAAGAAACTTATAAATAAGAGATTCTTCATTCTTTCTATCATGAGAAGTTCTTTTCTACTAAACACTTTGAATCAACTAACCTGCCTATTTGAGTTGCCGCTCAGACAGTTTAGTGACCCTACCAGATGAGCAATATTTTTGACAAATAAAAGAGCGGAACGTATCTGAACTTAACATTGACATCTTCTCGATCCTCGGCCTCATAGATTTTTTGCCCAGGAAGCTTATCCAAATACATCTGGCCTATCGCAATCTATTGTCGTGGGCCGGCGTCGTTGGTGTAGTGGTAAGCGTGACTGCTACTTGGCACCCCAGTGGGTCTGGGTTCAATCCCAGTCGAGGTCGGTGGTTTTTCTAAGGCGAAAAAATCTGGCCACGTCTTCCTTCGGAAGGGAAGAAAAGCCGTTGGTCCCGGCTCATGTGTTGATAAGTGCTATATATAGGATCCAGGGTAGCGTTGTCACCACGTTGTGAGGAAATAGGCCGACAGAATATAAACGAATAAAAAAATTAAACTTGCGATTAGGCCGAGTTGCACTAAAGCATAGGTCATTAGGCCGAAGACAGAATTTAGCTAGGCTCAACGGGTCATTGGGCCGAATTTAGAAAAGTGGTAGTTGAAAAATTGAACTTAATGTTTTAAATCTTTCAATCTGCTGCAGGTCCTGGTGAGTACTTCTTGAAATCATTTGGGACATGAAATTAATGAAGAATTCTTCTTCTTGCAACTGTTATTTCTTATCTAAAATCTCGTGATCTGCCAAAAATTGAAACAAAAATTATTATTTTTCAAATCTTTGGGACTTGGAGCAAATATATATATTTTTTAAATATTTTATCTTTTTTCATTCATGAGCAGTTCCTGCCGATATGCTAACATGTCTTAAGGTTTTGAATTTAATTTTTCTCTCAACTGTTGGAACGAGAAACTTATGAATGTTCATGAGCAATCCATCCTTCATAAGTAGTTCTTTTCAATTTAAAAACACTCAATCAGCTAACATACTTGACGTACTCAATATGTTCAGTTTGGGAAATTTAGAACAAAAGTTAAAAAACAAGTGAATTCTTGAATACTCAGCCGGTTTAGTGACCAATTTGGCGTAGTAACCCATTTGACCCAATGACACATTCGGCCAATTGGCAACACATGGCTTTCAGCCTAAGGACCTTCAAAAAAAAAAACGATAGCCTTTTCAAAAAGAAATCTTCCTTACGGCAATGTGACTGCCATTGTGGTTTTTAGATGCATTCTAATCCGAGAGTCCTGAATAAGTCCTGATTGATCTTAATACTTGTGAGCGCATTTGCCGATCGTAAGCTCCACGGCAGCACGTACGCTGATCTACTTGAGAAATAGTTTTCCTTTTCTGAAAATGTTTAAAATGTATGTCACGGCAGCACTTCCCAAGGTAGCGACGCAGTCAATGTTCATCGACACGCTTTACAGCAGGCCGCAACCGATCCATACGTCATGGATGACAAACGTTGTCGGGAAACGTCGGAGCAATAGAGATCTGAAATTTCCGAACTAGATACTTAAAGACCATTGTGTGCAACTAGATGATGCTATACGTTTGCAGTATTTACTTTTCGATGGAATATTACTAATTAAAATCTACTTAGTCTACCTTAAAACTATTTAAACCTATTGTAAGTAATAAATAAAAACCCTTTGAATTCGAAAACTAAACTCAAATCTTTTACTAAGATAAATCGTTTTCTAAATATAAGGGCCCGTATAAAAAAAGTAAAAATATTCAATCGGTAGCACTTGTACTTCAGAACAAATTTTCCGAATTCAATTTCTTTCAATATGATCAAAATTTTGAAATACCTACAATATGAACCTTCAGATTTTGAGCATCTTGAAAAGCGTACGTACAGCTTGAATATACCCTAGCGCTAACTAGTAAAACCTTTTACGAAACGATATCCGATACGTCTTCATACGCGGTTCGTGATCCAAAAACTAACCATATTGTAGGTTTTTTTACAGTATTTCCTACTTCTTCCGAAACCATTGATTTTCAAAATTTCCCGATCTGATGATTTTCGGGCTTTGACTATCCACAAATACCCATATTGTTGGGTATTAGATAGTATTTCTCTATTTTATAGAACAGCAACCTCCATATTGGATTCCAGAATTGCGTCATACATCGATTTCCAGCCTTTATACGCCGTTCCAGATCCAAAAGTATCCATATTGCAAAGGTATTTGACAATATTTACTAGTTTTTCTCAAGCATAAGCCGTCTCTTTGGATTTCAAAATGGAGACAAACGTCGATTTATAGTTTAAATACGCCGTTCTTGACTTTTTGACACTGTTCAACACTCTTTTAGAAACTGGCGACGCCATTTTGGATTCTTCAATGGAGTCGGACAACGCTTTCCAACATCTAGATGCCGTTTGCAGGATATTAGACACGATTTCCCATTTTTCCGACATCTGAACCCGTCATTTTCAAATCAAAAATATTGATATTGCGGGTGTTGGACAGTATTTCCCATTTCAAGAAAGAGAAGACGACCTCTTGTATTTCAAAATAGTATCAAACATCGGTTTCCAGCCTTAATTGACCGTTACTGATCCAATAATATTCGTATTGCAGGGTATTTAACAGTATTTCTTACTTTTTACGCAACAGAAATCTCCATTCGGATTTTCAAAATGGTGTGAAAAACCAATTTTCCGTGATTTTTAAAGTTAAATTTGTTTTCGACATTGTTTTTTTACTGTGGTTTTCATTGCAGCGCATATGTGCGTGAGTGACTATTGTTTTGAAGTACTTATTGTATACGAGCTGAGAGTATTTCCCAGATAGCAGAGCGCTACTCCTGTACAGCTTCAAAAGGGGATGGCTGAACATCATCAACATTTTTCGGTGAGATCTTTCTGATTATAATAAAATTTTAACTTAATACGTGCTATCGTCAAAAGTGGATGTGGAAATGGAAACCAATATCTTTTTGATGTTTGTACTGCACGAAAAAAATCCGTTCCCAAATTTGCATTTTTTTAGTCTTCATTGCAAAACCCATGCCAAATTTTATTCTTCATTGCCAAACAAATTTTCATTGTAGAAGAAGATATTCGCTCATCACCATGAGGCACCAAGAGTGGACAGTAATGTTTGCTAGAAGGAAACATATGAAGAGAAAGTGTTGAAAGTTCCGTCAGTGTACGGTAGGTTGGAAATAGAATAGAAGTATTGAAAATTGAGCGAAAGGGCATGGGTGAATTGTATTCGAACCAAATTTTCATTGATTGGATGTGATTCGGAAGGCACTACGCCACCTACCAATCGAGAAGCCGCGTTAGAACCAGAACTGCATTGGAAGCCAAACCAATTGTGACGATAGTGTTTCACCTTGGGAGACTGAACATGGTGGCGTTCATCTGGAACCTCAGACTTTCTGCTCTTTTCAGAGAGCGGGAAATGGCGCTATTGTCTGTAGTTATAATACTGAAGTTAATGCTTGAGTTCCAATACTGAAGTTAATGCTTGAGTTCCAACCGTTTGAAGAGAATTGAAGCATCACTTAACCATCTTAGACTAAATGCTCCCAACGACCATTTGTAAATGAATTTTTGTTCTGTACACCAAACGGGGCAGTCTCTATTCGGGTCCGCGCATTACGCCAAAACAACTCTCAATTGGCTCACGGAAAAGGGTTTAGATTTGTTTGAGAAAGACAGAAAGGCCCATCGAACGCTATTGGGTGATTGTGAGGAGGGTCTTCAAAAAGACTGGCAAAACAGCTGAGAATATGCACGAGCTCAAAAAAAAATTGAGCTATGGCGCCAAAAAATGCGATGAAACACTTTCCCAAAACTGGAGGGGAAAGGGATCCAGAATTCGCAAATTCGTGAAAAAAATGTTAATTTCATCCGGTCTTCACAATTTTCAAGGTCAATCCAGTACAATAAGGATCATCCATTTGATTGAATATCATCATTTTTATATGATTTGACAGAAAATTATTTGGATAACTTATTTTCGATAAAGTCCTTATCAAGATTGAAATTATTATTTCTTGAAGTTTACTAGACATGAAACCAATAAACTTTTAATATGCCAGAATTCTTTGTATAAGATTAAATTCAATATTTTTTTCCAAATCTCTTTTGACATTAAACCAGTAAATTTTTGTTTAACATTGCTTCTTCAAATTGTTAGCTATTCTCTCGAATAAATTGTCGTCTGCTTAAAAGATTGAACATAGTATTTTTGTGAAAAAAATCGGATTTTGAGCAATGAACCGTTATGGGTTATTTTTCGTTCATCCAATAATTAGCTTTCCAATTTGATAACTCGCAAGGAGCTTTCGCAACTCGCTAGGAGATTTTTCAATTTTTTTTGTAGGTCGTTCGAAATTTAAATTTTTCAAATTTTTTGCATGTCTTGTTGAAGATTGAACTCTTTCGGACGAAAAATCAATGAATTTTCGCGGGAGACGGTCCCTACTTTCAATCATAAGCAGTTCTTTTTATTTAAAAACTGCAAACAACCAACATGCTTCGTTGAAGTTTTTTTTTACATCTTAGAAATTAGAACAGATAGTGATTCCATTTAAACAGAAACAAATTAATTAATCACTCAGTCTGTTTAGTACCGATTCGGCTCAATGACCCATTCGGCCAAATTACCCATTTGACCTAATGGTTCATTGGTTCTTATGGCATTCGGCATGACGGCTTTCGGCCTAATGACACGTTAACGAAAATTCAACTAGTGATGCAAACTGGCCATGGCCTCACGGTAGTTTCAACTGGTTTCTACAATTTGTGATTCTGAAACTTGAACACGTCGATTTTTTTACGTTGGTGTTCAGAATCGAGTTTCTTCTCTCCGCATCAATCAAGCACAACTTTTTAGAAACTGTACGTATCGAGATAAAACTGCGGTCAAAACCGAAGACTAGGAGCGCTGCTGTAAAGTGAGAAGTACGTCCATATTCTAGTGAATTAAGCTCGTGGAGTCGTGTAAGTTGGCGACTAGTCTTCATCGACAGATTGGCAAGATCTGGGATAATGAACAGCTACCGAAGAAGTGGAATTAGGGGGTTTATATGCACAACCTATATCTACCTTGTGATCATTATTTATCAGGTCATCTTCTGCTGCAGCAGATTTGTATGGAAGCATCAAGCCGGTTTCATGGACGAGCGACTGACAGAAAACAAATCTTTACATTGCGGCAGATCCTTCAAATTTGCCGTGAATATCAATTCCCTTCACATAACCTATTCATCGATTTCACGGCCACGTATGGACGATTATAGACGAGAATTGTTTTCCCGGGAAGCTTGCAAACAGGATCAAGGCTACGATGGATGGCGTATAGTACAGTGCGTTGTGAGGATATGAGGTGCATTATCACCCAGGTAACCAATAAGCAGTTCCAAAACGTCTTTACGGCAGCCTATCAAGCATTTAAGTCTCCGTAAATGCAACATAAATGCCACTTTTGGACCAATATACGGCTGCTTTACTGCAATGCTTCATAAATGCTATTTTGCATTTGAAATGCTTATTATAGGCTACAAGCATTTAAATAGCATTTGAAATGCAGCTTTGCTGATATAATGCTAATATAATGCTTGTAGCATCTGAAATGCAGATTTAGGGTTAATTTACTGCATATGTTAATGCTTATTGGTTACCTGGGCAGACTCGTTTGAAACACGCAAATGACTTCGACGAGGCGATGGCCTTTTCTGCCTCCTGTTTAATATTGCACAAGAAGTTGTTGTGAAACCTGCAAACTTCATCAATTATAATTTTTATCAAATCCAACCAGATCATCCGTTTGGCTAACGAATTGGAAACTGTCGGAAAAACCTCCCCAGCGGTTGCTGATGAATACACAAAGCAAAAAAAACCAATTGTCTCGAAAAAATTGAAAAAGGACGAACTGGACCTAGGGTAACACTTCTGCTGCATTTTCTGACCAACCCTAACGCGTGCCATGTGACACAGCGCAAATATAGGGCGCTTGGCGCTTCGGGGTTGCCGGTCGTCATATGTGTCTTGTTGAACTTTCTCCCCAGAGCACATTCCTTCGCCTCACCCGATTCGTTCCTCAACTAGTTCTTAACATTCTTCAACGATCCACTGACGACGGCGACGACGACAACGGCGGGGTGAGATATTTATGCTGCCGATGTTGGGTTCTTTTACATTCCACTAGGCCAGAAGGGCGTGCGGCAGGTTTTCATCGCCGTGATGCAAATTGCGCTTCGTCATCTTCAGACTATTATTGTGCTTCTGAATGGAGGACGCGTCGAGATTGTGTGGAGTGGGCGAATAACGAAAAAAAGGGACGAAAACAATTGCAGCATCATTTCCTGGTCCCAGCAGTCAGTGCTGGCAGTTATGGTTAACGTACGTTCAAGTTCCATTTTCTTATGCGCATCATGTGAAGAAGCGGTTTGTTATTTCTATACCTAGGTACTTCGTCGTCATACACACGCGTGGGAGAAAAGTGGCTTGCGGTAAAAAGGTGCATTTGAGCTGCTGCTGTGTCACTCGTGTGTGCATTTGATGGCAACAACGAGCGTCGTAAGAAGAAACACCGAACAGAAGCTGCCTCCCTCCGTTCGTCGCCGTATGTGTGCTTGATTTCAGGCGGTGGTTTTGCTTCAATTCTATTCGAGTAGTTTGATAACGATGACAACAGAACAATGGCTGGAACGTTAAAAGAAAGCGGAACAAATGCAGGGAAAATGATCTCAAGATTGTGCTTATACAAACAAGCCCTTTTGTCGTAGTATCAACAATGTTACAACAAGGACGCTCTTTTGGGGGGTTGACTTCATGCAAGGGCTCAAACTTGTAGCGTAGAGAGGTGTGTTCAGTTGCAGTATAAATGCGACAGAGTTTGCCAGTTTCCACACGTGAGAAAAGCGTCGAGGCGGTCATAAATCATGGAAAATCTGAGGGCATATTTTTGGAGTACCGGTTACTATGATTATTTTACTATTCATTACAGGTTGACATAGGACCACAGAGTACAAATTTGTCTTTAGTATAGTTCTTTCAATATCAAAGTTACAGCATTGGTATTTTTGTTGATAGTATACACTCAACTATACCAATTAATCATAAGTTGAAACTTATTAATTATTGAAAAAAGTGAATAATTATTTGGATTTGCGAACAGTGGCACTGTCGAGCAATTGGAAAGATTTCGATTGGAGATTATCTAAACTCATGAATTTCTGACTAAACAGCTGCGCATGTCAATTGTTAGATGAGGATCAGAATTGTAAGTATTTTTCTTCTCATGCTGTCAATATGTTGCTGTCAATGTGTACCCAGCAAACCAGCAATCGTATATGGATGTCTATTTCAAATTGTGTATATACCCATACAAAATCGGAATCGCATTACGAATATTCAGAGATTATAATGAATTGAATATAGATTACATATAATGTGAACTAACGATTCATTTGCAATGCTTCTTCAAATTGATTATGTGTCCTTGTAATGACCCAACAAAATCGTAAAGCAAGCATTAACTTTGACAGTTGTAAACAATTGTATATAAGTCTATTCATAATTGAATATAAGGTTCAAGTTTTGTACTATTGTGATCTCAACTGTGTAAACATTGCTTTTGCGAAATTTTAGATATTTTTTCGTGAACAACAGTCAAAAAATGAACACTCACATTTAACAAAAACTAAGCTCACATTTATCCGTAAAAGTGGTTCTTACAGTAGGTTTCTTCAAAAATACAAAAACGGATTCGCTCCAAATTGAAAGATCAAGAAAGTCCTGATTCATATCAGCAACCTGATGAACTTTCGCAAGATTTGTCAGCTACTTCTTCTGAAAATTCCATCAATGCGTAAGAAACAAATCTCCGGAGAGATGAATTCTCATGTGATTTGCCGGAAAATACCAACAGATTCGAATGATTTCGGAGGCAAATATAAGGGGTTGTCATTTTTGAAAGTCTTCATCATAATTATGATTTTTATGCAATCACTTCATCAAAATTAATTCAATGTAAAACACGTAAAATTAAAAAAACAACAAAGAAAACTATCATAGCTTGTATTTGAGTTGCGTTCCTCCTTGTTTTCATCCTCGGCATCATCTGGCTCATCTGCTTGTTTGAGTAACGATACATGCCCAAAATTGTCCGTATGTTTATGGACCGCTCTCATCATCAGTTCAAAAATAGTTCCTTCCTTCCGCATTTTGGCCACTTTGTCGTTGCTCAAACTTTTAGGCTACATCAACAATCCCTTCCATATCCAGCTAATGGGTACTGCTAAAACTTGCAGCCTGTCGCTCTCCATGAACTCAACAACACCGAACATCTGGAATGAATATTTTATAAAATTTTAGGGGAATTATAATAAAACTTACGGTTGCTTTTCGACTTGCAATCCGCACGGCCACCATTTTTTTTTTACTCTTGAAACTGCCAGATACAATGTTGCCAGAACTTATTCATTAAAAACTACAAACAAATTGAACACACCATTTCCAAAAATAACTGTAGTAAGTTAAAAAAAATTCTTAATTAAAAAAAAACAGTAAAGAAAAAGTTAAATACTAGCAAACATCGTGATTTTAACGATGGTAAAATACACTTATAATTCTTGCTAGAATCAAATGATTTTACAATGCCATTGTTAAGCATTATTCTGTTAGTTTGGCAACATTGTATGCCAAAGACTTGATTATTTAATGGTTCTTTCAAGTGTCATGCTGAATCGCATATACGGTGTTACAAAATCATAGAATAAGTAATCGTTAAGAAGTTAGACCAAGATCGTAAATTCTATTCAGCGTATCATATTACAATCTATTGAAGATGCGCATGAGCTACACGTACAAGAAAAGAAACATAGTGCAAAAAATATGTTCATTCATGGCGTATAGATGGACGAGTGCATTAAGAACTGGAATCTGGATACGGAGATCGTGATATCGAATATTGGCGGAAGCAGGTAAAGCTGGTAATAATGAAAGCATGTAAAAAATTAGTTACAATAGCTGAAAACCGCTTTTTTTCGATTTGTTTTTGATTTAAAATATGTATGTTATTCACTACTTTAGTTTAATGTATGAACTACTGTTTTTCAATGCATTAATTATTTCTTCAACATTTATTATTCTGGCTTTGGAAGTTGTAATGGCTCGTAAATGCAACCTCCTATCTACACATATATTAGCTCAAAGAGAAAACAGAGATGATTGTTTAATTTTCCTAATGAAATCATAATACATCGTATAACCTTCTAAAAGCAATGTGGATATGTACGTATATGGCCCCCACTTTTGTTTATGTAGAGCGATTCTATGCATCAATTTTGGTCGTAAAAGAGTGCACTTAAGTGAGTTGCAATGGAGTAATGTGAATGAAAATGTTAGCTGTTATATTGTCCATTTTACGCTGAACTGACTTTGAACTAGTTTTCAAGCGTTCGACACCTTCTTGTTTGTGCTTATTGCTTTTTGCAGAACTTAACTGATGTGTCAATAATGCAGGTCACGTCATGCTCCATCAGAATAAAGTTATGTGAAAAGTAACAGTATTAAACAATTTAATGGTAAATAGTAAATGGTATAGATTTATATAGCTATCCTGTACGTGTTAAGATCATTACATTCAATATTTTAATATAGAGTACGTTTTGAATTGGTCATACATGTTTTGATAATCAATGCTTTTTGCGTTAATACATTTGCATTCCAATCATACACGGAAAAAAATCCGTGCTCAGATCATAAATACGAGAACATGCAAAAATACTCCGTGAACTGAATCACGTTATCATGAACTAAATAACATTTAAAGGGAAAAATCCTGACACGTGAACTAGTTCACGGTCCGTTTTCATTTTCGGGAAAGCTTTTGTTTCTGTGTATGTGTTATCAGAAAAGCTCCGGAAATTTTAATCCATGTCCGAGTCTATGAGAACGAAGAACCAACATAAATCATATTAAACGCTGTATGATTTTCTTATGAAACGTAAATGACTTTCATAAGATCAAGTAATGCATTTCAAAAAGGTTAGCAACAGTGAATAAGCCATATGATTAAATCGATATATGAGTACTGGGAGTTCTTGTTATAACAAGTAATTAGATATTATAAGGTTTTCGCTATATTTCTTCGCTCAGTCTATAATTTGTATTTCGATGAAATGTTACAACATTTCACAAAAGTTGAAGGTGTGATACTGTTTAAAGTTTAATATTTGGGATTTTTTGAAATGTTGTACAGGTTTGGGCCAAAGTTTGTCAGATTTTAAAGAAACTTTCTACACCCATTGAAAGAAACAAAAAATAAAAAAAAGTTGCCAGTTTTCCGGAAAACCGCAATTGATTTTTGTTTTATTTTCTCTTATATAAATAAATTATTACACAAGAACGGAGCATCGTAGAAAAATTTTAGTAAATGTTCTCAAGAATACGGTGTTGTTGTTTCGGATTTACATGACTTTCAGTCTGAGGCTGGTTCGTCACGCCTGAGAGATGACGTGGATCCTAAATATCAAACTCATCAACTCATCAACACATTACTTCCCTTCCGAAAGAAGGATGTTATCAGAGATTTCATAACCTATTGGAGTACTCAGCAGAAACCTTCATAAAACGATAGGGCAGCATTATAGCGTGTTCTCATTATCATCAAATCGGCTCTGAACTCTGTAGCACTGAACGAAGCTGTATTTTTTTTTACAAACCCTAATTAAGTATCATTAATCTAATATAGACAATGGCCTACGATTGGGAAAGTGGAGTTAAAATAATATTACTTTCAACATCCCTTTCAAATTCTGCTTTTTGGATTTTTGTTTTAAATTTTCGACAAGTCGATTTTTTTTTTCAAAAAAAATTGTTTCGAGCTGACACCAGTTCTTAACGTTTCATGCATTTCTTAGACCTAGCATCAAACGCTTCATAACGCCCAAATAATCTTCAGCATTTACTGATTGACTTCCGGAGAGATTTCCGAGTGCGCCACACCTTGGCTTTCGGAGAAAACAGTCAGCATAACCTCGATGTCCTATCGACTTTGACGCGGTTTTTTAGGTTTCGGCTCATTTTGGAAGCACCATTCCGATGATTGCTGGGCTGTTTCGACGTCGTACTCGTAGACCCAAGTCTCGTCACCAGTTATGATGTGCTGATGTCCGTATCACTCATTGTGAGCATTTCCTTAGCAACAGTTTTGCGTTGCTCTTTTTGAAGAAATTCAATAATTTATGAACTAGACGCGCGGACACAAGTCTCATGCTCAAAAAATCGTGTATATTGTATATGTAGCTATTTCTCTCTCGGTCACACGGCAGTTTGGCAGCACAATTTTCTTCACTTTTTCGATGTTTTCTTCGTTTATTGATGTTCCTGGACGACGATCATGAGGCAGATTTTCAACTGATGCACGACCCTCTTTTAACGACTTATACCACTTATACTTTTTTTTTAAACGCTATTTAATAAAAACTTTTTTGAGCGTATTAGTAGAACGATTGTGATTGGGAAACTAGAAGAATTTAAAATTAACACTTCATTTGATCACTTTTTGAAAATAAAAAATAAAACATTGAAACTTTTTTTTTAGGCCTATTTTGTCTGTTACTTACAGACTTCTTCAGTGTCGAGTGCTCGACTTATACCAATCAAACATAAGTGCACGCGATAAAGGGTGATACGGTCAAAATTTGGTCAAGGGAAAACGCGTGTAAAACGGGGAAATCGTTTATTTAAAAAATCAAATTAAATTTCTTTTTCAAGTTCAATTAGTATAAAATTCAGGAAAAATATTCAGTTAGGCTTCCGCTTTTCCAAATCCGAATTGCCGGGCCTTACGCTTGACCCCTGCCATCAGATTTTGTACAGCCACCTTGTCCACCTTCTTCGCCGGAGAAAGCCAGTTTGCCTTGAACTGCTGCTCGTCCTTAGCAGTTTTTTTTGGTCTTCTTTAGGTTCCGCTTGACAATAGCCCAGTATTTCTCAATTGGGCGGAGCTCTGGCGTGTTGGGAGGGTTCTTGTCCTTGGGAACCACCTGCACGTTGTTGGCGGCGTACCACTCCATGGCCTTTTTACCGTAATGGCAAGATGCCAAATCTGGCCAAAACAGTACGGAACAACCGTGTTTCTTCAGGAAAGGCAGCAGACGTTTATTCAAACACTCTTTCACGTAAATTTCTTGGTTGACAGTCCCGGAAGCTATGAAAATGCTGCTTTTCAAGCCACAGGTACAGATGGTTTGCCAAACCAGATATTTCTTTGCGAACTTTGACAGTTTCGTGTGCTTGAAAATATCTGCTACCTTTCCCTTCCTTTTGCCGTATAAAACTCCTGTCCCGGAAGCTGCTTGTAGTCGGCTTTGACGTAGGTTTCGTCGTCAATTACCACGCAGTCAAACTTCGTCAGCATCGTCGTGTACAGCCTCCGGGATCGCGCTTTGGCCGTCGTATTTTGTTTATCATCGCGATTTGGAGTCACTACCTTCTTGTAAGTCAATAGTCCGGCTCGTTTTTTGGCTCGATGCACGGTTGTAGACGATACACCCAGCTTATTTGCGGCATCTCGGAGAGATAGGTTAGGGTTTCGCTTGAAACTACCGGTAACTCTCTTTGTCGTCTTAGCGGCTTCCGGTTTTCGATTTCCCCCCGATCCAGACTTCCTGGCTGTCGACAAACGTTCCCCAAACACTTTAATTACATTTGTAACGGTTGATTTGGCAACTTTTAGCGATTTTGCCAACTTTGCGTGCGAGTAGCTCGGATTTTCGCGATGCGCGAGCAAAATTTTGATACGCTGCTCTTCTTGCTTGGACGGCATTTTGACAACTGAAGAGTGAATTCCAAAATCAAAATAGGAGCAACATTCTACACACACACACCTTCAAAATGAGGGGTGTTCAGGTTTTTTAAATGCAAAATTGAAAGAAATACGTCAAGTTGATATTGACCAAATTTTGACCGTATCGCCCTTTAGAGCAGATTCATCATAGGCTTTCTGCAAAATATTCAATGCATCTGAAGCACTTATTCCGTTGGAATAACAACATTTCAAACAAATTCTTTGCTCAACGTATGATTCCATAGTTTTTAATTCGAAAAACACTCTGGAGGTTCACTTGTCTATAGTGCCGTATGAAAAGCTTCGTTACAGATCGTGCTCAAATTTGACATGTAAACGTATAACAGTCCTACCAATCTAAGATTTTGTTGTTGTTGACGATATGTCATCCGCGGACCGTTTTATTCATAAAGTCTCGTTCATATTTGAGCAGAAGGTTTATTACGCTTGCATTTTGGGACACTCACAAGTGTGAGTCGTTTATTCCACTAAAATAAAAAAGAAAAGGTAAAACATCGATTTTTAGGACCAATTTAAACGGACGCAAATGATGCTGTTGGCGTCACTCACAAGTGTTGGTATTTTTAAATAGATTACAAAAATATATACAAATTTCGAGTTTTAGAGCTGATTTAAACCTACAGTAAGGATGCTGTTGGGAACACTTACAAGTGTGGGTGGTTTATTTCAAATGAATTCGAAAAATACGTTAAAACTTCGAGTTTGAGCACCGATTCAAACCAGCAGTAGAGATGCTGTTGAGACCACTCACATTTACGTGTGGTTTATTTCAATAAAATACAATAATACTTTAAATAGCACTTTTGAAAAAAAAAATTAACTCAAAAACAAAAATACAGACATTGCAAATATTTTGATATGTTATGTAAAAAGGTCTAAACTTTGAAGAAAAAAATATAAAAACGTGGGGGCTATTTGGTTTCGAGACCATGAAAGTTATTAATATCGAATATAAGCCATGTTTTCATAACAGTTAGCGTAGTAACGGTAAGTTTTTATATTGTTCCAGAAGAGTATATTTAATCACCTTTCATCTGCAAATTTAGATGATAAAATCGGCTCAGTGGTTCAACAAATTTTTTTTTAAAGTAAATATTTTGGACCACCATAACTTGACTCCTCCCTTACCTCAGAAAGTTTCGATAGAGTGAAGCTCTGGGCAGTTTGTTGAATGCATTAAATTTACGGTTAATATTGGTACGATAAGAGCCGAAAACTAAGGCGCCTTGGAAATAATACGAGTTTACAACAACAAAAACAAAACAAACAAAAATATGTGCAATAAATTAATCACGAGTGTCTTGAAAATTGATGCAATTCAATAAAGTTCTGTAAAAGTTTGGCATTCCGTTCTTGTTCGGTATTCGATCATAGGCATAGGTTCATAGGCACTAAATTTAAAATTTTATGCATTTATTGTTCCGCATTTCAATTACTTCTTATATTTCGACAGGACGATTAGAAAAACCACAGTTTTGCCAAAAAGCCAGCTTATCTTCGCAATGACTGCTTAACAACTATTTGGTATTTTTTTTGACTTCTCTCAATGCAAATTTGCCGTTTAATGCATTTACTGGAGGCAAAATGGGCCTAAAATGCTTTTTAAACTGACCATAATAAGATAATATGAATGAGTCCTTAAGCGACATTTAAAAATAGCATTTTACTAGTTCATAAAGTCGTAACAAAACCTTTGATTGGAGTAAAAGGAATTTGATAAATCAAGGCTTTAAGATCGTTGTAAACAAAGCAAGCTGTGTAGGTTCTCATAAACCTGTCTAAAATATGAAACCTATTGGCACCTCTTAGTACCATAATAGCACGAAATTGATTTCTGGTGGCTTTCATAAAACTTTAATAAAACATAGTAAAGCTGGATGGGTATGGCAATGTTACTTGGGCTCCCTCAAGTAGATTTGACCATTCATTGTGTCTGTCATAATGAATTGACGAGATATTTTTCCACATCAGCATATGGCTTGCCACACCATTACCTTCTTGTCGAATTTTTCAGTGTAAATGGCTTTAACTAATCCAGGAACATCCTCTCTATATAATATGTAATATGTTTTAAATGGATTTGTTTAAGAATGAAATTCAAACTTGAACTGAAAAATTTGCTATAGAAATTTTTTTATTGATTCAAATTCATGAAATTAAGTGGTTATTTTTATAGCTGCACTTATGTTTTTAATGGATGCATGCCAAAATATTCATTATTCTGAATACTTTCTGCATTTTAATAATCCTCCAGCACGAGGCGAAGATTCGTCCAACAATGATTCCCCAGATATTTTCCTCTGGATTTAGATCCGGACTACGGGCTGGCCACCAAAGGAGCTTAATTTTTCGGTCGTTTAACTAGAATTTTGTAGCCGAACTGGTGTAAATGCTAGCATTATCTTGTTGAAACACGACTTGTTTGCGACGATACTTTGCTTTAAACGGAACTAAGCAGCTGTTAAGAACCTCAATATAGTCCATCGAGTTCATCGTACAAGATGTGAATGCCAAATGAAGCTTTCCTGTAGCCCAAAATCCATGCCAAACCATTGTAGATCCTCCTCCGAAATTACGTTTGGAGAAGTGCTCTGGTTCCTTCCGTAGATCTCGCCAACCCATCACAACAATCTGGAATTTCTTTTCATCTGAAAAGATCTTTTAGAGTTGAAAAACCAACTTTTAAATAATAAAGAATTGATCAAAGTACAGTTGGGTTCATCAGTTTTAAAAAACATGAAATTTACAAAGATTTTACCGTGTCCCATTGACTGGCGTGCCATGTTGAGTCTGGTGAATTCTATCCGTTTCTGTTTATGCACATGCGTCAGATTTGGGGCCTTGTTCATTTTTGACCGAATACTGCTCGGACTGATCTGCAAAGGCTTCTGAATTGTTTTTTTTTCAGACTGGCAAACCGAGAGTAGACTTGATTTAAAAGTGATAAGGGAGAACTTGAGGCAAATTTCACAATGCTTCGCTTATCCCTCGGTGACACCTTTGATGTTTTTGGCTTTCGTTTGCATATTTTTCTGGATCCTTCATATAATTTCGTATGACTTTATGCAATCGGCTGAGTCAACGTCCAATTTCTCGAATTGAAACACCTTTCTGTTTATAGGCTTCAATCATTCCCTTCTCTTTCTCACTCAAAACATTTTCTCTCGGCATTTTTATGCAATTTTAGCAGGATTTACTTTATAAAATTCTACAAACCAAAGCAATACCTTATGCGCGGCTTTAGAAAATGGGCGCCCTAATTAATGAAAACACGTTTATTTGCCAACTGTAGCACAACACTATCAAAATACAGTGTGCAAAACATACGTTTCACTACAACAAACAGACACACATCGTTGCATCCATTGCACAGTGGTGCAAAATGCGAATTTAGCTGGAAAGATACATTTTCAGCCTAAGTTTGAAGTTTTGGAGCAAAACTGTCTTCCACAAAGTTGTTTCTTATAAAAAGGCGCTTCTTTTGATGTTTATGAAAACTAGGGTGGTCCTTATTTTCAGAGAAACCGAATTATTTTTTTTTATTTGCAGAAATAAAGGCATACATTATTCAGGGTGGCACAGACTCGGGAAAATCTGGTAATGCGGGAAAAATACGGGAATCCAAAATCATCGGGAAATATGCGGGAAAAAGGCGGGAATTTCAAAAGTCATCGGGAATTTTTGTGATATGGAACCATACTCACACCTTTTTCAAATGATTTGAGTAGCGTTTTTGTCATTTACTCGGTCCACCGATCTCATTGTTCAGCCTGTTCAAAACGTACCGCTTGGAGCATCTTCAGCGGTGGTCTATTTTAACATCTTCATAGTTGATTTGCATCAGCAAACTTAAAAAGAACCAGCTAAAACAGACCAACTTTGCGTTCCCCGCACTGGTGTAGTATTTCTTGTTGTTAAACCCACCCAGAGATCAGAAGTTTTGTTTTTTTTAGAGACTGGGGATTTTTCGCAAACTTTTTGGCATCGACTGGTTTGAGTGGTGGTGAGTGTGTGAATGCACGCATCTCATTTAAACATGCAGTGTAACATAGGTGCACTGCAGCCTAACGGATGTTGGCGTATGTCCTCAGCTTGTTCTCTCGACGAAAATTATGGGGTTGGTGACCCTGAGAATTTTTTGCAAATCTTTCCTTAAGACTTATGGCTTGCAGTATTTACGTCCCTCAATATCGGAAAAGGTGAAGAAACTGATGGACAAAAATACTTCTCAAAAGTACGAAAAAATCTTATAAATTCAGTGCACTTAGAAACTCAGGGAACATATCAGAAGCTTGGTATACTTCTTAGATTTGATTTAGCCTTTCCCGAGGTTTAGCTATTCTCCCTGATGTCAAAGGAACATCCCATAAAATCAAGGAACATTCCTGAAAATCAGGGAGCTTTCCAGAAATTAAGGGTTCTTCCTAGAAGTTGAGATGACTTTCCTGAAATTCCAGATTGTTTCGTAGGAAATTCAGGAATTGTCCTACAAATTCAGGGAGCTTACCACGAGTTCAGGAAAGTTTCCAAAAGTAGAGGGTTCTGCACAGAAGTTCAGGTTATTTTGGGTATTTTTCAGAAGTTCATAGAACTTCACTCAAGGTGTTCGAGGAACTTCCCCAAAATTTCCAGGGAACTTCCCAAAAGTTCAAGGAGTTTTCAAAAATTAAGAGAACTTCCAATAGAGGACAGTCAAGAAATCCATGGAAGCTTTTTCAACAGTTTGCGGATCTTCTTAGAGGTTTAGTGAACTTCTTAGAATTTCATGAACCTGCTAGACACATACAGAACTTCTTAGTAGTTCAGCGAACATGTGGAGTTCAAGAAACTTCCTTGAAGTTCAGGGTTTCCTCGTGAATTCAAAAACCCTCTCAGAACTTCGGGAAATGCTCTTACAAAGATTATGGAACTCCCCTGAAGATCAGGGAAACGTTCCAAAAGGTCAGCAAACATCTCAGACATTCAGAAGACGTCCCAGAAATTCAGAAAATTTCCCAGAACTTCAGGGAACTTTCCAAAAGCTCGAAAAAACTTCCAAATACTCAGGGGACTCAGCAATTCAGGAAATTTCTCAGTAGTCCTGAGATCTTCCAAGAATTTCAGAAAGCTTTCCCAAGAATTTCAGAAACATTTCCCCTTAGAATTTCTGAAGCATTCAAAAAGTTTAGGAAACATTCAAAGGATTTTTCCATCAGTTTGGGGAGCTTCCTAGAACTTCAGGGTGATCGAAAAACTTTCCAATCGTTCCGAAAACATCCCAAAAGTCCAGGGTATCAAAGTCTTAAGAAGAACTTTAACTTCTTACTACTCGATAATTTTTCGAACCCAACCAAAACGAGCATAAAGAAACCAACTACTTTTCAATCAATTTTATAGAATTTGCATCTATTCACAATCTTGGAGATCATAAAAAGTTCTTGTACGGTTTAACAACATCGTGGTAATGCTAACTATTCCACAGAAATTCCACGACTTACAAGATTGTTTTTTCAATTTCTCGTAAATTATTAAAATATTTGTGATATTTTGCTTTTTATCACAGAATATGTACCTGTTGGAAGTTAATACAATTTCTGGGAAGCGAAATCTGATTTTTCTAAGTTCCCGCCATTTCCAAAAAAAGTTGTTCCTATTACATGGATGATCAGCAAACTTTTTGGAAGTTGAACCAAGTTTTAGCAAACGTTAACCATTTTCAACCGGCAATTCAGCTTGAACTTCTAAAGTGCCACCATTTCTCTTCTCGAAAGACAGCGAACAAACTTCATGATTATCTGGAAACTTCCAATTGTTTTATTCAACTGTCGAGAAGCTTAATCAATTTCTGGCATGTTCATTATAGAT
>JASCZW010015870.1:0-19743 GCA_034211315.2 Aedes japonicus
TCGTAGATGGCTTACGTCGAGAAGCGGTAAATTATTTAGGTACGTTGTACGTTAGGTATGGAAGAGCGGAAAATATTCCTCTTTCACCGGTGAGGGCAATCGTCGTTGGAATTTTCGCAACGTTTTACCACCGGCGTAACGAGAAAAAAACCCTTTTAAAATGATTCATTATTGTTGGTATATATAAATGCATTATAAACGTGTTGCAAAACATGTGTATCAAGTTTGGAGCCGGTTTGTAACTCTCGATATCTCTATATATCACTCTAACAAACGGTCGGAAAGCTTAAAATACTTTTTTCACTGCCGCAAGTTGATTAATGCTTTATTGTTGTTCTTAAAAACATGATTCCGCACATAATACATGAACAGGAGATTTTATGGGCAGTTTCATATACCGTTGAAATTACATTACACCAACCATGTTTTGCAAAACCTGTTCTTTTTTCTCATTACAATGAAGATTGTGGTTTCACTACCAACGGGAAGCATATCATAGATACTCTGAGTTATTTTCAACAATCTTAGTTGGCTTAGCAAAGAAGCTACGAACCTATCACGCCAAGGACTAATTATCAAATCCCACGCTTTGCGATATCATATTTTTATACGAGGATATTTTTTTTCCATTTAATGTTTTATAAGACTTCACTTTTTGCGTCATATTAAAGTATGAAATAAAGTATTATACACCTAGATTTATAACCTGTTTTTGTCATTTAACAGTACTTTCAACTTGTTTAATACAAGCTGTGTTGCTTGGGTGGTTGTTGATTGCTTGTGGATTTCAACGTATTCCGATCGCTTTGGACACGATCGGTTATTTCCCTAGTGGTTGGCACCACAGTTGATGCACTTCGGTTCAACACCTCCGTCGATTTTGCTGTCAGCTGTCACGTGCGCTCCAGTATATTTTCCACAACGTGATTTCATGTGGCAGTTCCTGGTACCGTGCCCAAAGAAGCGGCAATTTCCGCATTATGTGACGTCGTTCTTCAGCGGTCGGCATCGCTCTCATTCAAAAATGACGTTGAACAGTGCCTTGATGTTTGGAGATCACCCAGACATGTGAAGTCCTTCTCCATATGGACCAGTAAAAGTTCCGATAGTTTTCGGATCCCTTGCGCCCGAATGGAAACACTTTGATTGGCTTTAGTTTTGCCGATTTAACTTCGAAAATAATTTCCTCTGGGTCATAATCCGGAAGACCACGAATTACCACCTTCAATTGCTTGCTGCCAGGAGTATCGTGCTTGAAGAACTCCATTTTTTCCGTTGCCAGGAAATTTCCTGCGACTCGGACATTTTTCTCCGCTGAGCACATTATTTTCCGTCCCATGCTGCACAGCTTGTTAATGCTTATTTCATATGACAAATGCTTAAATAAAACGCAATTAACGATATGCGACATTGTGTAGAAAATTTATTATTTCCCCGGGATCCCGAGATTTCCCGAGAAATAGAATTTATATTTCCCGAATCCCGGGATGCCGAAAACCGCCGGGAAATGGAAGCTCTACAACCCAGGCAATAAATCTACATAAAAACTCAAGCAAAGTGGATTATAGACAATCTTTATCCTGAATTGTTTCAGTACTGCATTAAAACGACGAAACATGCTAATTATGACAAGTCATAAGCTGGAAAGTCCTAAAAAGAAATGATGAAGTAGAAGGAAACTTCTGTTACTTTTATGCTAATTCTTTTTCACGGACTTCAATATCCAATAGCAAAAACACTCTTCTTTTAGTGAAACTTCGTATCACGATGGATTGTATAGTGCTAGGAAATAGTTAATGAAAATTATGCAAATTATTGAAATGTCGCAACATTTGGCTACTTTATACAAGTGCAAGATAGATCAACAGGCCAACGTTCGAAGTAACCGAAGACGGCCGCTTAGCAAGCTAAGTGTTATCGGACTAAAATTAAAGCGGCCAAATGTAATATGTCATCAACTACTGGCTGGGATGCTCGAGAAGGATCTTCAACTCGAGATAGGATAACAGATACAATGTTTATCAAGAGCTTGTTGGACTTTCAAATTTGATGAACATTATGTCAGTTTTAAACAGTGGTGTGTGTTAAATATTGGACAAAATTGGCAACATTGAGACATTATCGTTCTGATCTAGACACTCAACATCACAGTATCTTTGTGCAACATCAACACCGTTCTTAATCCAGAACCACTAATCCAAAAAAGGCCAAAAAAGGTCGCCACAGTTTTTAAAGGGTTAATTTCAATGATGCTTCCTATCTTAAAACAAGAATAATATCACGGGAACTTTCCAAGAATAATATCACTGGTAAAGGAAAAGAATATCCTTTTATATAAACGGAAAATCTACTAACCACTAACACCAGAAGAATTCAATTGATGATATGATATTTATAATATATTATGGTTTTATAATAGAATTAAAATAATTCGAAATATTGCATTAGACAATTAAAAAGGCTTACACTTAGTTGTAGTCCTACGTCATCGTTCGATTAACCCCAACGGGGCTATACCTTTAGCAGGTTTTCGTAATAGTGTTTGCGTACAACTAATAACATTAACACACGTTACATACGCTTTCATTTTAAAGTAAAATTAAATGCGAGAGATTAATTTGGAAATATGCCTATGTAACTAGCAATTAGAAGAAAAATTAGTATTTTCTATTTAATTCCAACAACCTTTCCTTATCTCGTCAGATACGCGTATTTCGTCTACAATGTGCAGAATTCTTCAGTGTCTCGTACTAATAACTCGACTGAAATTAGTACGAGACACTGAAGAAGTCTGCACATTGTAGACGAAACACGCGTATCTGTCAAGATAAACAAAAGCAGTTGGAATTAAATGGAAAAAACTAATTTTTCTTCCAAATTCTAGTTACGGGTATTCCACTAAACAGCTCAAACCCTCTGGAATTCATGCCTGTGTGGTTTTCGTATTAGAACGACATAACTTTATCCACTAGATTGTATTGAATGAAAAATGTTTTCATGACCACCAGCATGAACAAGTTGCACCTAAACCAGATCTCTCCATATGTTTGTTACTATAATAGTTGTCGGACTAGTTCCTTTCCGGATCAAATTAATGCTCGAGCTAAAGCAGTTTTTGTCGTTCTCTGGTCGTTTGATTACACATTGGCTCTTTGCTGGCAGCAAATTGCTGCGATTGCTCCCAAATCCTCGATTGGTAAATACCAGGCAATACACTGGCATACCGAGCAATAAGTTCATTAGCATCCCAACAACTTTTTCCTGTTGCTGTAGGTAGCAGCAACGGCCTTACCTTCTGTGCTCTGGATCTTGTTTGCCTTCTTCGAATCGATTTCGCCGCCGCGTTTTGAGTGTTGGTGTGCTAGGCACTGCACCCATTTTGCCAACTATCTGGAGTACAAAAGAGAACACAGATCTTGTGCCTTTTCCTGTTCTCAGAAGCACGTTCGTTATGAGAGGTTGTGGGTATCAGCGAAGAAGCAAGTGGTCTGGGCATGAGTAAAGACTAAATCAGGTTCTCTGGTTCATTCAATTTCTTTCCGTAAAGAGGGTGCTAGTGAGTATGCATGATAGGTAACATGGAGATCGTTTCAGCCTCACGCGACACTTTGATGGGCATGTGATTTTCGAATTGCTACACATCTGTTGGATAAATTTCATAATAATTATCCGTCTTCTATTTTATTTCGACAGCAAAAAGCAGAACGGAATTTATATATGTCTATCCTACTTTGTTCTGTGAGGCTGAAGCCTTTTCTCTGTAAACCAGAAACACCAGAGAATTGAATAGTGCATGCAGAGTTGGTGTGACTGCATAGTAGAGTGCAATTGTTTTAAACAGAAAGCTGCATGCTCAATGTATGTAATTCCCGGTTTACATTCGCAATCAACTGAACAAAAATAATTGTATCATGAAAAATTCCGTTTATATTTCATTGATTTCATTTTCAGCTTGATCATTGAGTAAGCTGTCAATCCTTCACTTTTGATTGTTATTTTTTGTATTCTCCAGCGCGGAAGTAACGATCTTTGATGAAGTTTTTCAGAAGCAGATAATTTATCATCTCCATGCAAAGCGCTAGAGCGGACAGTAATTTTATTGCTAGAACAAATAGACATGAAGAGAAAGTGTATTGATAGATCCAATATGTGCCTGATCGTATACTACCGTTCAAATGCCCTCCGCTCGTTTTCAAACTTACATCTATTCAATTTCAAAAGCCTGCCGTTCTCTTACGGATCTTCATCCAATACACTTCTCTTCATGTCTATTTGTTC
This sequence comes from Aedes japonicus, assembly GCA_034211315.2. Lineage (NCBI taxonomy): Eukaryota > Metazoa > Arthropoda > Insecta > Diptera > Culicidae > Aedes > Aedes japonicus. The sequence continues at coordinate 4,279 of JASCZW010015870.1, forward strand.
TAGCATAAAATTACTGTCCGCTCCTAGCGCTTTGCATGGAGATGATAAATTATCTGCTTCTGAAAAAACTTCATGTCAATCCTTACTTTATACTGATGGTGTGTTTTGAGCATAAAAATAAACCAGCACCAGTTTCAACTGGGTATGCAGGAAAAGGAAATATGTACAACCGATAGTCTATTCGTAGAGGAATGCGATCACCCAGTCATGTCGTTAGTAGCATACGACTCAGGTCACCACCCCACGCGCCAATCCAGCTGCAATGCCGCATGACTTCACCACCTTGACGACCTTCAGGCAATTTTTCCTTCTTCTAAGCGGTCTGTAAGATGCTGTTATTGCTTTGCATTCCAGTTTCTGCCTTCATTGCTTTGCTTCGTTCAAAACGAGCCATGCATTCATTGGCTAAATGGGTGTTAATTGGAGTCTATTTTCTGCGAGAGGTGGATAATATGCAATGAAAAGTTTTTCGTTCATTAAGGCCAGTTTATCAATTTATCATTCTGCAACATCACATTTCTCTAGCATATCTATTCAGAACAGGGTTGATGGGGTCTTAAACAAACATAGTCAATTAATGCACAATATTGCTAACCCACAGGTTGCGCTTCCGCGATAAAGTGAACAATGGACCTGATTTAGGCGATATCTTGCTAAAGGTTACAGTTGATATCGCCTGAATGTATACCAAATCTTATGAACACAAAATATTGCAAAATATAATATCAGTTATATCATATCGAACAATGTACGTCTTCTGAGAAGTGATTGAAACAAGATTACTCCAAGAGTTGCGTTGAACGAATGAAAGGTTAATTGAGCGAATGAAATATGATGTGCAACTTCGAGTTCTTGGTTATCTGGAAATTTTCTTGAGTGAATGTGTCATAGAATACAAATGAAAAATGTTAGTATTTATTTTCGAAACCAGTACCTGGACCCTTAGTGATCTATGTTAATAGATCATGCAAATATTAAAATATTGGGTTGAAAAACATTGGGGAGAGGGTCATCCAAAATGTCAATGGACTTGCTTTCTAAAGGTGGTAAAATTTGTATCGCTTAATGGATACTTTTGTTTTCTGGATATTTGTTCAATAAGTCTGTAAAATATAATGATTTTTTAAGGAAAGCCAAAGGTAAGTGTTTAAACTAGCGTGGCAAACACGTTATAGCATCAAGAAAGAGAAGAATAAGGTATTCTGTAGATTGTTTTTTGCTTCCAATTTATACATAGAGGAGAAATGTCAATCAAATTATGATCTAAGAAAAATTTAAGATCTAAGGAAAATACAATAAATTTATAATAAACTAGACTCATTTATCCAAATAATTGATTTTGGGTTATTCAAGAATTTACTGAAGTAGAGCAAAAGATCTCCAACCCACTGATGTAATGCTCTCCAGAACTAAACGTGTAAATTGTAAACTGATAATTTCAAGACAAATATTGAATGCCCATAGATCGTAGCAAAATAAAAAAGTCCATTTAAATATAACACAGTCTAAGATCTACTAGTTTATTCAGCAGATTGCTTAAAGCTTGTGAATACGTTACTCATTGAGATTCAAAATTTTGAAAAACCTTTCGCCTTCGCGGATTTGAAAGATTAATTGAAAACCTAGTAAAATGTGAACAAACACTTGTATCGGTCAAAAGATAAACTTTTTATAGTGGGATAAAGGGTATTCCAATTGAAATTCTGTCAAACAGTAATGTGTGTGAGGCATACAGCACTCAGCCTCTGAGACGTGCACACGTATTCTCGATTGCGCTTACCACGAGTGAAACAGTTACAAAAGTTCGGTTTTTTATTTTCGCTGTGCCGCGTCGCGAGTAGTGTTCCGCGATGAGGCGTGAAAACACCTTCAAGATAGACTATTCGAAGTTCGCCGTTAAGCCGTCGGTCGAAAAACTCTATGGTTTTTGTCGTACGGTTCTCGGATTGAAGCGAGAAGAAATCAAACGCCTCCAGCCCCACAGAGGGGGAGCATGTGCGTATGTCAAAGTTAGCGACTTGGCACTCGCACAGAAAATCGTTTGCGAACATGACGGGAAGCATGAAGTGGATTGTGGTGACGGGAAGAAACATAAGCTTCGCATTACGCTTGAAGATGGAAGTGTTGAAGTGCGGGTTTACGATCTTCCCGAAGATGTGCCTGAAGATAAGGTCACTGTCTTCTTATCCGCGTTCGGGGAAGTGCTTTCGATTCGTGAAGTTATGTGGGACGAAAGTAACGAAAATGAAGGCATACCACTCGGTATATGGTCTGTCCGTATGCTGATAGCGCGAAACGTCGACTCGTGGGTCTCCATCGAGGGAGAAGAAGCGCATATTGCCTACAAGGGACAACTACAAACCTGCCGCTACTGCAAAGAGCAGGCACACTCGGGCATATCATGTGTCCAAAACAAGAAGCTATTGTTCCAAAAGAGCTACGCGATTGTGGCGAAGCAAACTGGGCAGAGCAATAGGTCAACAACCGGTCAACAACCTAGACCTAGACCAGCTGGTGCAAAGCCACTGACCGCGAAACCAACCGCTCCAATTTCTTCTACTCCTCTACCAACACCACCACCGCTCGCATCGGGCGTTTTTCCCGGGCTACCACAGCCCACGGGCCAGAGCGTGTTCCCTTGCCCGAAAACGAACACAACTATCCAGCCAGCTGCAAGTGTGGCTACCACACACTCGCAACCACACTCAGGACAAAGTTCTTCAACGTCGTTCCTAGCACTACCGCAAGCTGTGGTATCTCTGGATGACGTTTTCAAAAACCGAACACTACAACGGAATCGCAAAGCACGAGCGGCAACGGCAACGGCAACGAATCTGATTCCTCCACTTCCACGAGCAGCAGACGAAGCAGACGACGACCAGCAGGCAAAAAGGCCCGCCGGGATGACGTAGTAGACGGGACGGGAGAGGAAGAACTTCCCTAAAATGGCTAACACGTCCTACAACATCTCGTCGATTAACATCGGCACCATCACAAACCCTACTAAAATAAATGCGCTTCGAACCTTCATCAACAGCCAAAGCCTCGATATCGTGTGTCTACAGGAGGTTGAAAGTGAAGAGCTCTCCTTGCCTGGCTTTGTCATCTTCTTCAACGTAGATCACACGAGAAGGGGTACAGCTATTGCTCTGAAGGAACACATCCAGGCCACTCACATCGAGAGAAGTTTGGATGGCCGTTTGATTGCAATGCGAGTACAAGATACGACGATCTGTAATGTCTACGCTCCCTCCGGCTCTTCGCAACGCGCTGCGCGTGAAACATTTTTCAATGGAACGCTAGCGTACTACCTTCGCCACAACACTCCACACGTCATTCTGGCCGGCGACTTTAACTGCGTACTTCGAGCATGCGATTCGAGTAGCCCAAACACGAGCCCCGCCCTTAAAACAGCCATCCAACAACTACAGCTCCACGATGTGTGGGAAAAACTATGTCCACGTGATTCAGGGTTTCACATACGTCTGCCGAAATGCACAGTCGCGCCTCGATCGCATCTATGTGAGCAGCAGTCTGTGCGACAACCTACGAGCAGCGCAAACCCATGTCTGCTCGTTCACCGACCACAAAGCGATAACGCTCCGAATTTGCCTCCCCACCTCGGACACGAGCATGGCCGTGGTTTTTGGTCCCTTCGTCCCCACCTTCTGACCGACGAAAACGTTGAGGAGTTCCGATATAAGTGGCAATATTGGACCCGGCAGCGCAGAAACTATGGCTCATGGATCGAATGGTGGATTTCGTTTACGAAACCAAAAATTCAATCGTTCTTCAAGTGGAAATCTCGAATTGTCTTCAATGAATTTCATAATGAGCACCAGCATCTCTATGGACAGCTAAGGGTAGCATACGACGGGTACTACCAGCACCCAGAATTGATAACAACAATTAACCGGCTGAAAGGCGAAATGTTGGCGCTTCAACGAAGATTTTCGCACACGTTCATGCGAATAAATGAAACATACGTGGCTGGAGAACCCATCTCAATCTTCCAGTTAGAGAGAGGCGAAGGAAGAGGACCGTCATCAAACAGTTGCAGACAGAACAGGATGAAACAATAACAGAGGCACGTGCGATCGAAACACACATGGTCGACTATTTCTCAACTCTCTACTCGGCCGAGGCAATAGAAGAGAACGACAACAGTTTCGTCTGCGATCGAATAATCCCACCAGATATGACCCCCTAAACGATGATTGCACGAACCCGATCACGACGGATGAAATTTGGGCAGCAATCAAAGAGAGTGCTCCCGAAAGTCCCCTGGATCTGATGGGATTCCTAGGGAGTTCTATCTCCGCGTATTCGACGTCATCCACCGAGAGCTAAACCTGATGCTAAATGAGGTTCTCTGCGGAAATCTCCCACCACAGTTCGTGGAAGGCATTATAGTGTTAGTCAAGAAGAGAAACAGCGACAGGACAGCACACTCATATCGACCAATCTCACTACTCAACTGCGACTACAAACTCTTCTCCCGCATTCTCAAACCCGGTTGGAGCGAGTAATGCGAGAACATCACATTTTGAGTGACGGGCAGAAATGTGCGAACTCAGAGCGCAACATCTTTCAAGCCACTCTTGCTCTGAAAGATCGGATTGCCTATTTGCGTCACCACCGCTTCCCAGCGAAACTCCTGAGTTACGACTACATGCAGGCATTCGATAGAGTGCCATACTCGTACACATTCGCAAGAATGACTGAAATTGGGTTCAACCCGAATCTCATCACTCTTCTCGCACGCATCGCCAGCCGGTCCACCTCACGGCTATTGATCAATGGGAATCTGTCTCGATCATTTGAGATCCAACGCTCGGTACGACAAGGGGACCCCTTTCAATGCATCTTTTTCGTTCTTTACCTGCATCCACTGGTATATAGGCTCGAGAGAATTTGCGACTGCGTGTGTGTGTATGCGGACGATGTGACGTGTATTATTTCAACAACGGAGCAATTCAGACGCATTAATGAACTGTTTAGCCGATTTGAGAGAGCTGCTGGCGCAAAATTGAATTTGCGTAAAACTGTTGCTGTCAATGTCGGGTTTTGCGAAGGCAACACAATCAACACCCCCGGGCTGCAAACAGTTAATGTTGTTAAAATCTTGGGTGTCGTCTTTGCAAACTCGATACGGCTGATGACAACGTTGAACTGGAATGCGCAAGTGGGGAAGTTTGCGCACCAAGTGTGGTTACATTCCCAGCGCATGCTGACTCTGCACCAGAAAGTAATTCTTCTTAATACGTTCGCCACATCCAGGATATGGTATCTTGCGTCAATTCTACCACCGTTGGCAGTACATACAGCCAAAATAACAGCAGCAATGGGAACGTTCCTTTGGAGAGGGATGATAGGACGTGTACCAATGATGCAACTCGCACGCAGCAGGGAGAATGGAGGGCTGAAGCTGCAACTTCCGGCGCTTAAATGTAAGTCGCTCGCAATCAATCGACATCTGCAAGAGATCGAATCCATTCCTTTTTATAGATCCTTTCTTTCCACGCAAATCCTCGCCCACCTATCTCAATAGATTTTCCAGACCTTAGACAAATCCTTTCAAATTTATCCGAAATCCCCTCCAAATCCAACAAAACCCCTCCGCCGATCTAATCCACCAGTACTTCATCCAGCAAACCGAACTGCCAAGGGTAGAACGCAACAATCCGGCTCCTGACTGGCCACACGCGTGGCGAAACATTGGTTCGAGGAAGCTTTCTTCAGAACAGCGGACGAAACTTTACTTGCTGATGAACGAGAAGATTGAGCACCGCAAAATGCTTTTCGTCATGCGGCGAGTAGAAAACGAGAACTGCACACATTGTGGAAACCGCACAGTGGAAACGCTCCTCCACAAGTTTCATGAATGCGCTCGCGTCGGCCCGGCTTGGACGGTTCTTCAGCAGAGAATTACAGGAATCTTGGGTGGATGGAGACGACTATCCTTTGAGGACTTAGTAAAACCCTCCTTGCCAGGAGTAGACAGGAGAAAACGAGTGGAAGTGCTTAAAATTTTCATTAAATTCATCTGCTTTGTATGCGAAAGTAATGATAGAATTGAGCTAGACGCACTGAAATTTTACCTAGATCTAGAATAACAAATTGTAAATAGAAATCAAACGACCAGACAAATAAAACTATTATATATAAAAAAAAAAAAAAAAAAAAAAGTCGATCAAAGTTTTTATTAATAAGTCAAAAATCTTTTTCTTTTTCAAGTTCTGTTAATACTAAATTCAGGAGAAATATTCAGTTAAGCTTCCTTTTTACCGGATGCGAATTGCCGGTCCTGCGTTTAACACCTGCCATAAGATTTTGTTCAGTCTCCTTATTCACTTTGTTCGCCGTAGAAAGACAGTTTTCCTTGAACTGTTTCTAACTCACAACAGCTTTTTGAGTTTTCTTAAGGCTTGACGATGGCCCAATATTTTTCGACTGGGCGAGCTCTGGCGTGTTGGGAGGGTTCTTGTCCTTGGGCACCACTTGAACGTTGTTGGCAGCAAACCACTCCATGGCCTTTTTTCCGTAATGGCAAGATGCCAAATCCGGCCAAAATAGAACGGAACAGTTGTGTCGCTTCAAGAAAGGCAGTAGCCGTTTTGCAGACACTCGCTTAGATAAATTTCCTGGTTGATGGTTCCGGTCGCAATGTCAACGTTGCTTTTCAAGCCACAGGTACTGATGGCCTGCCACACCAGATATTTCTTCACGAACTTTGACAGGTTAATGTGCTTGAAAATATATGCCACCTTTCCCCGTCCGGTTGCCGTATAAAATTCCTGTCCAGGAAGCTGTTTAAAGTCTACCTTGACGTAAGTTTCATCGTCCTGAACCACGCATTCAAACTGTTTTGTTTATCGATTTGGAGTCACCACTTTCTTGTTAGTCGACAGACCAGCTCGTTTTTAGCTCTATCCACGGTTGTAGGCGCCACCCCCAGCTTCTTTGCGACATCTCGAACGGAGAGATTGGAGTTCCGCTGTAAACAGCGGGCAACTCTTTTTGTCGTCGCTGTGGCCTCCGGCTTTCGATTTCCCCCCGATCCAGCTTTCCTGGCTGTCGACAAACGTTCACCGGACACTTTTATTACTTTGGTAACAGTTGATTTAGCCACATCCAACAATTTCGCCAACTTGGCGTGAGAGAACTTTGGATTCTCGCCATGCACATGCAAAATTTTGATGCGTTGCTTTTCTTCCTTCGATGACTTTTGATAACTGAAGTGCTTATCTAAAAATCAAAATAGAGGCATGATGTTACACGCACACATCTTCAAAATGAGGCGTGTGCAAAATGTTCAAATGCACGATGCAAGGAAATGCGTCAAGTTTAAGTCGACCAAATTTTGATCGAAATACCCTATATAAAGGAATTTGCTCGCGTTTACTATTGATAGCTCAAAAAAGTGTTTCATTTTTTTTAAGTGAACAAGGTAATAGTTAGTTTTAATTTTCCTAGTCACCAGTTACAAGCAATCTACCATATCTGATTGATAAAGATTTTTTGTTATCACAGTAGAAAATTATTCAATTGATTTTTTTCTTTCCTTTCTTTCAAATATCCGTATTTGAACTTTTTGGAAGATCTTTGCTAAGTTAAGTCATACTTTCATTAGAGCTTAGATCTTTACATTCTCAAGCATATTACTGGAATACTATCAAATAAATTAAAAAAACAACAACGGGTTGAGCTTCCAGCTCTGATAACCTAAAACTTCATGAAACATCTAGAACACCTAGAGATTCTGGCTCAACGACAAGCTCGTTTTAAACCTAACGCTATTAAACATGAAATTTTGAAAATCTTTCCACAAAGCTGTATGCTTAAAGATTGCATTCGAAAAAGTGCAACAAACAAAAACGATCACCAAAACTCATTTTGGGTCAGATATTTTTGGTGGCTTGGTGGCGTCCAACGCGTTTGAAAATGTCGCCTGTTTTCATTGATGTTGAGTTAAAATCAATACCGAAGTATATATCGGTATTTTAAAGGACCAAGTGCTTCCCTGGATGAAGGCCAACTTCTCCGACAGGTACCAAAACGTTGTCCTACAGCAGGATGGAGTGCCGTGTCACACCTCCAATCGAACCCAACAATGGTCGAACGATAACATGAAGTTTTGGCCGAAGGATTTGTGGCCCCTTAACAGTCCAAATCTTAATCCGTTGGATTATTCGATTTGGGCATATGTTGAAGCACGAGCCTGCAAAACATCACACCCTAGTGTGAAAACCCTGAAGACAACCATAACACGCACATGGCAGTCAATGTCGGAGGACTACGTCCGAAAAGCATGCTCTGGCTTCCGGCGTCGGCTCGAGGATGTTATTAATAAAAATGGAGGACACATTGAATAAATTTGTTTAAAAGGAATTTATATATTACTGCACTCGAAAATGTTGATATTATTGCTTAAATTAGTTGAAAATGGGATTTGAAAGAAATAGAACAAATTTTCGCATTATTTTCTGCCGCACCCTGTACCACTGTTATTTGTGGGTTATTTATATTCATTAATAAGTTTGAGATAGGAACCCCCAACTACACATCGCATGTATTGCCGAACCCATGGGTATGGGAAGGCTCTATGTAGTCATTAACAACGAAGTATATGTGGAAGCAAAAACATTCATTCACCCCATTGATTTATTTTTTAGAAGTTTCCCAGTATTTGGGATTTAAGTTCCCAAAAAATACAACATCTTGGCACTATTAGACAACAATCAGAGCATCGATAGAAAGCCCGGTTCCGGAAGGCCGACGACAACAACCAAAGGATGCTGAAGAGGAAGACAGAGGGAAAAGTGGCTACATGCTGCGTACACTTGGCCGGGAGGTCGGTTCAACCAGCCAAACAGTTTCAAAATACCTGGCAAACATGAACATACATGTCTGGAAGCGGAAGCCGCGTCCACTGGTTTCGGAGCTGCAGGGCAATGATAGCGGCAGCGGCTGAATAAGATGGTCAACTCGATTTTCCCGGCGAATCACGACGTGGCGGTGGTGATGGACGACGAGACCTATCTCTGCCCTCGATGGCAACGACTGGCAGGGCACTTCGTATTTTACTTTCCCCACGAAGACTGACAATTAGCGAGAAGGGGATGTCATGGTCAAAGCCGCTCTCTTCATTTGCTCCGGATTAGCTGTGAACGGGGAAATTTTGAGTACGAAATGCCTGCCGGAAGTTGCGGCGTTCATCAAGAAATACCATGAGGGCGAAGACGCGGTGTTCTGGCCGCCGGCCTACTACTCGAAGCGATCGTTGGAGGAGATGGAGCGGCTGAAAACGTCCCCCAGCTGCGTCCCATCGAGACTTTCTGAGCCAACCTGAAGCGTAAGATCTACTCCCGCAATTTTGTTGCGAAAACTGAGGAGGAGTTGATAAATAAAACCAAGAAAGAATTTAAAAACATGCCTACACGCATCTTTTTGTCCGCCATGGCGAATGTTCCGGTTAGCTGCCGGAAGGCCGCTCGAAAGAGTGTAGGTTTCTTAGCAAGTAAGCTTAAATAATTACCTTCCAATGGAAATTTATCAAAAGCTATTTTCTGTCTTAGCTTTTTTTTATCACCATTCGAAAAAGTCCATTTTATTAATGCAAACGTTAGAAATATGAAAAGATCAATGGCTTACCTATAGTGCGATTTCTATTTGTAAAATGAAAGACCTAAGGAAGGTCCATTAATTACGTCACGCAGTAAGGGGGAGGGGGTTCGGGAAAACGTGCCGATCCATACAAAAAAAATTGAAGGTCCATACAAAAACGTGACAAAGGAGGGGTTAAACAGTCAAATTTCGCGTGACGTAATTAATGGACGTTCCCTAAGCAGATTACACAATACGCAAGAAGCTGGATTGGTTGCTGCTATCCGTCATTTCGCCTAAATGAAACAAGTCAGAATTTCAGATTGAACAATTTCCACAAAAACTTCAAGAATATCTGTTAATCCAATTTATATTAACTCATTTTTACAGTTCGGAAAGTTAAGCAAAAATGCCGGAAAAATTCTGGAAGAATGCGGGAATTTTTATGTTAAGATTGTGTGGCCACCCTGGTATTTTCAACATTTGTTTTGTTAATTTTTTTTTTGGTTATAATAATAGTTCTAGAACGAATCTAACATTGAGAGATTCTCTCCTGTCTCGCTCTCTTTCATTAATTACAGCGCCATTATAAAACCTTTGAGGGGTTCTTTTTTACAGATCGAACCACAACTGTGCTGGCTAGCATATTCTACAAATAATAGAATAAAAACGTGGAGGTGATAGATACATGAATGTAAGAGTAATCAAAGAGAGTCTCTCAATGTTAGATACGCCCTTAAGAAAAAAGGCCCTATTAAATTATACTTCTTCTGCTAATTGTGAAAGCAATAAGCTTGAAATGCTAAAAGCTTATTGCTTTCACAATTAGCAGTGGTTTTTGGGTCCGGGAAAGCATCTTATGATAGTTCGAGAGCCCTCCCGCTTCTAGAAAGGGTGGGATCCCATGCAAATGAAAAACAAATTCCTGCATAACTCGAGAACTAATCAAGCAAATGGAACCTCTCCTCACTCTGAAAAGGGGGGCTACCATACAACACAAATTTAAACCAAACATGAGAACTATCCCTACCGCTATGCAAATTTGTATGCAGGGGTTTTTTGGGTCCGGGAAAGGATCTTATTATAGTTCGACACCCCTCCTGCCTTAAGAAAGGGGGGCTTCCATGCAAATGAAAAACTATTTTCTGCATAACTCAAGAACTAACCAAACAAATGGAACCAAATATGGCATGTGGAGGTTTTGTAGATGAATACTGTTTCAATGTTAATTTGAGACCCCTCCGTTTTCTAAGGGGCTGGCTGCCATACAAATGAAACACAAATTTATGCATAACTCGGAGAACTAATCAAGAAAATGGAATCAAATTTGGCATATGGAGGTTTTTGAAGGAGAGAAATGTTTCTATGATGATTTGAGACCCTCTGCCTTTTAAAAGTGGAGGGAGGGATCTCCCATATAAATGAAACAGAAGTTTCTGCATAGCTTGAGAACTAATCAAGCAAATGGAATCAAAAATGGTATGCGGGGTTTTTTGAATGCAAGAAATGTTTCTATGGTGAATTCAAACACAAATTTCAACCAATCCTGAGAATTATCCAGGTAACTAAGCCACAAACTGTGTATTGTCTGGGTAAGAAGAATGTTCTGATAGAAGTTTGAACTCCTTATTACTCTAAAAAACTCATTAAACAAAGCGTCAGTTCTATGTAATGTTCATTCATTTAGTTGCAGGCGTAGCAACGCTCGCACCGGGATCAGCTAGTACAATAATAAGATTAATCCATTGAACACTGCATCAAAAAGTATCAAAAACGAAAACTTAACCATTTATGTAGGTATACATTACAATTGAAACAAACGTCATCTGTATACTCGTAATTGTCGTTGTTGGCACGGATTGAGCGGCAAACCAAATTCAGGCATAGAAATTTTCAACTCTTAAATTAATGATCGTGCAAGGAATTACCCCAGTTTTTCGAGTGGATATCACAAGAGCATTGCCTAATCAAATCACAGCATCAGTTTGATTTCAATCGCACAGTTTGAATCTACCGTGGCACCTGCACATCGATATTGAGACCGGTGCTTACCTTATATATTTCCTTTGCATGGTTGGTTTACCTTCAAAACAGTTTGTTTTTCTTGTCTCCATGTCTATTTGGTTAGGTAGGTAAAATCCGTTTATAGATGCCAAACTAAATACCCACAGAGTTGCGTGTGATTTGGTATCGGGATTGATAGCTCAGTTGAATGCCCGTGTACAAACATGCATGGCTCATTGACCGGTTTTGGATGATATATAAATGCACTGTGGCTAGATAATAAACTTTTCAAGGTGACTGAAATTTATTTCATACTCCGATGGCTCTCTGCGAGCGCCGCGTGGTGTTTCACAGCTGGTATTTTGGTCTATTTAATGGTTCAGCCTACGCCGGTGGCACTAAATTCGGAACCGTTCGCTTTTTCAATGAGTTCACTCGCTCATAGATTTGCATGTGTAGTTGTCGTTACGGACATGTCATACTAGGTGTCCCCCTAAGCTTATCGAAACTAGGTACAATGACACATCGGCATCCTTTCTATGCAGTCGCATATCTATCAAACAATGAGTATTTACAAGCCTCATATGGTATGCATGAAGCTCAGTTGCGTCAGCCAGTGAACCACTGAGGCATTTATTATTTCTGTATCATTCGGTGAAAGAATGTGGCTTAGTAAGCAGTGGCATGTGCAGGTTCCTCTGTAATAGGATTTTTTTGTTCACGATAACATTTTAAATATTAAACAAACACATTCATTATTATTACTTGTTTTTGGTTTATTTTTATTAAAAGATATTAGTTAAAAATATGCGCCCTATAAGGTTGGAGTTATCTACTATGGAATCGAAACAAAAGTTGATGAATGATTGGCCACTCTGACTCTATAATCGTACATTAACATTTCAGATTTAACAAAATGATACTTGTAGCCTCATTGGTATGGACATGGGTAATAAACCAAGAAATTGGAGCTATCTTTTGTCACGGTTGAATAGAATTAATGTTTTATTCATAACCAAGATGCTCAACTTTCAATCCAGCTAATGACACGAATAATTCATATCAAATCACACAGAGCATGCTTCAGTAGGGTGGGGCTTATTTGAAAAAAATAATCGGGCACAAGTTTTCCCATGTGGAAAATGATCTTTAGGGTCCATCAGATGACATACTAAAATTTCAGATTTTTTCGTTAAGGTTTAGAGGTGCCGAAATGGGCCTAAGTGCAAAATGTCGAACGGTGGCAAATATCGACCAAAACAGATGCATCTATAAGTAAACACGTAATTTTGTGACCCTGAAGGGCGAAAATTTTGTCTGATTTGTGGTATCTCTCAACGCTTTTGAAATATAAGCCTCAACAATGAATGTGTGTTTGTACTTACGCCAACACATTTGAACTTTCGCAAGCAACATCTCTGCTGTACATTTATATAGACAAAATTATATACTGAAAAAAAGCAGACAGAAAGAGAGCAAAAGGAGGGAGATTTAGAGAGAGAGAGAGAGAGAGAGAGAGAGAGAAAGAGAGAATGATCTTATAATTGAGAGTACACATGGATTTTGAACTTTTTTCAACGTATTTATGTATTGATTAATATTGGACTCATAAAATTACATGTCATGTCGAATACTGTTTAGCAATAGTACTCTTCATCAAATTAACAAAGTTTTGGTTATGAAAATTCACGTTTACAATAAGGTTTTGGAAGTGGTTTTCGTTTTGAGTTATGTTGCCATTATAATCTTGAATCAGTCTGGTTCCAACAAGTTTCTCGCTCAGATTCCACGTGCGTGAAGAAAACTTATTTTTAGCACTGTTTGCAGCAGCCAAATTAACAGTTTGGAATTCTTGAAGCCTTGAGATCAAAAGAAGATCCATTATAAGTGCCAACGTAGGACGAGTTGCTGAAACCAGGCCTCAATGTACATTGATACCAGAAAAGTACAAATATCCAGAAATCCTGAAGTTCCTTTGAAAGTTCGAATTCATGCTCGAAATAGCCATACTTTCAGGCTATAAATGGCATCCGCCATTCACCTCCATTCCAGGCTGACGAAATTGCACGATTATAACATTAGTGCTACCAAGAAAAGATTATCGTTAATTCAAGCAATTCCAGGTAATCGTCGCGAGGTTGGCCAGTTTGTAAAAAGTTTGGAAGGAAATAAGGCTCAGCTTTTGATAGTTTAGCGGAAGATAACTTACAGCAATGTGATTTTTAACGAATGAAATTATTTCTGCTCGACGAGCTGCATTCAACGTAGAAGGATATGTTTTTGGAACACTGGAGATTAGATTTATTTACGTTGGGGCCATTGCTGCTGAAACTGCTTGAAAATTTTAATTTCAGGACCTGTTGATGGTCCCATTATACAGTGGTAAACTGATTGAAGAATGAATTCCAAAAATCTGGTGTCGACACGGCAACCAAAGTAACTGCCTATTGATCTTATGTTCGATGCGTTGCTGCTCCACCCTTACATTCTGTAAAGTACACAGATAAATAGAAACATTGAATTTTCTGCGTTATCTAATGCACATAAAGGGAATGCTAGATTTAACAGAAAATACTGGGATATATCGTGTAAATTAAAGCACGATATCGCCTGAATCGCGTCTATTGTATGAAAGAATTCCAAAAATTGCAAACAATATCGTTGTTCACGCTTGCTTTGTTTTAGAATTAAACGAGGGGAAATTCTACGCGCCTGTTAAAATTCATTATTTTTTTCTGTGTATGACAATGCTTATGATCTATGATTTCAATTAAAAACAACTATTGTTAATCAGTATTCGACATGAAACGTAATTTTATGAGTTCAATATTAATCAATACATAAATACGTTTAAATATGTTCAAGATCCATGTGTACACCCCACTTCGTTCAGCGAAAGAAGAAAGTTCGTTCGATCCAGCGCTCCGTTATTTGGAAGATTTATTCGAGTGCTATCCTTGGAAATAACTAGTTTTTTTTCTCAAAATATACTCACTTCAGTGAGTAGAGCAAAAGTGAGTCTTTTTTTTCTAAGAAGGCAGTGTGGTTTTCCAGTGAAATAGGAAAATCAAGCAGTGCTTGCTGGCGAATTATCTTCCCGCTTATTTTCGCTTCATCTCCGCGTGGTACGCTAACCAGCGATACACTCATCTACACCGCCAACGGTCAATCCGACAGCGTTGAGTCGAGTGCACCTGGAAGGCGATCGTTTCAGCGCACCGCTCCCCGCCTCCGCAGCAGTAGAAGTGTGACGCTCACGCATACGGTGCGTCAGCAGCAGCAGCAGCAGCAGCAACAGAACAGTAATTTAGTTAAGTTTTTTTCCTGTCCCTCATCCCACCAGAGTTTAATTTGTGTGTTCTTTGTTTGTGCGTGTGTGTGTGTGTGTGATTTAAATTTTTGGAGCGTGCGACGCTCCCACGAGTAAGGCAAATCGTGCATGTTGAAGAGGTTTCTTCGACATGGACGGTTTGGCTGGAAAAAGTGCCTTTAAGCCACCCGACGATGGGGAAGCACAAAAATATTCAGACCGCGATCGTATCCGGCTGACTCGGTCTGTCCATGGGTTGTCTACTTTCAGCCCAAAATGAAACCTTGAATGTGTATCAAATCACTACTGATCTGACGAAGCGATTTTCAGCCGTGACAGAGATCACGAAAGTAAAATTTAATAAACTCCGTGTTGTCGTCTCTAACCTGAAGCAGGCTAATGAGATTGCTTCCTCCCAGCATTTTACACTGGAATATCGCGTTTATATTCCAGCTCGTGATGTGGAGGTGGTAGGAGTGGTCACAGAGGCGAGTCTGTGCCCTGAAATTTTGGAGAAAAGGGTTAACAGATTCAGCACACAATCA
>JASCZW010015871.1:0-19748 GCA_034211315.2 Aedes japonicus
ATTATCGACTTAAGTCGAGTTATCAGTACGAGACACTGAAGAAGTCTGCACATTGTAGACGAAATACACGTGTCTGTCGAAGATAAGTAAAGGTAGTTGGAATTAAATGGAAGATACTCATTTTTCTTCTTATTTCTAGTTACAGGTATTCCACTAAACAGCTCAAACCCTCTAGGATTCTTATAAATATGCATTTATCTTGAATTTCGTTACGCCATCTTGAATTTCACAATCGAAACAGATCTCATTTTATGATAATTATAGCACCAGAAGCAGATACAGGTAGTTATAACCTTACCATTTGTAGTGGATTTAGATGTTAGCAACCTGACATTTCCAGGATATTTTAGTTTTAAGTCATTATTACTTTCGACCTTTTGACGATTTTGTCTAGATTTGATCGTTTCTCCAAACCAAAATCCATCGCATTACCAAATAAACCCATATTCATGACTTCCTATGATAAATTTTCATGAAAATGTCACCTTTAATTTCGATCTGCCATATTGGATTTCAAAACTATGACAGAGCTCTACTTTTACATCATAAAACATATTCCCCAAATCAAATAAACCCAGATTTAATGACTTAATGATGATAGTATATCATCATGAAAAGTCAACCGTCTTGAATTTCGGTTCGCCATCTTGGATTTAAAAATTGTGATGGATCTCAATTTTTGTATCACTAGATATCTTCCCCATACCAAGTTCATTGAGGTCTTCTGTTTTATACGTGGGATACGTTCAACTTTTACTATGACACTGCGTCAGAAAAGACTAAATAGTGTTGATCAATGTTACCCTTTCATGCAATAGTGGAAATACCGTTTTTAAAATTTTGAGTAATTACACTAAAAATGTGATTTTTTTTGAAAAACTGCCATATGATTACTTTTTTCCCAAAACGAAAAATGTGATTCAAATTAGTTCGTTAATTTGATCCACTCTGAAGTTATCGCCGAAAACAAACCGTGTAAAAAAGCCCCATGAAAAGGAAGCCATCTTGAATTTAAGTTCAGCATGTTGTATTTCGAAATCATAACGGATCTCAAATTATTACTTCTTCTTTTTTCAATTTTTGATCTCTGGGCCTCTTTCCATTGCCAAATATATTCATATTCTATTACTTCCAGGAATAAATATTAAAGCAAATGCAGTCATCTTGAATTTCAGACCACCATCGCAGATATCAAAATCGTGATGAAACCCTTATTTTTTTTGGCAAACATATTCCCCATACCAAATATACCCAAATTACATGACTTCCGATAATAAGTCATCATGAAAAAGTCATCTTGAATTTCGGTTCGCCATCTTTGATTTCACGGGTCCATTCCCTTTACCTAATATACCCTTTCAACATGACTTCCGACGATGAATTTTCAAGAAAAGGCAGCCATCTTGGATTTCAAAATTATGACGGAACCCTAATAAGGAGTGTATCGAAAAGTAGTTATAAACTTCCAAATAATAAAATAGGCATGAAAACATGGTTAAAATTAACATACTATTTCAGTTTATTATAGCTTAACATGTTTACAAAAGATCCAAACGGAAAAACTAGTCATCATGTTCATTTCTGTAGAATGCCCGTACCTTTGATTTGACACCTGCCATCAAATTCTGCACAGTGACCTTTGTGCACTTCCTGGATGCCGCTGCCCAATTTTTCTTAAAATCGGTCATGTTTTGGGACACTGTACCATCCTTCTTAAATATACGCTTGACTATTGCCCAATAGCGTTCGATCGGTCGCAACTGGGGACAGTTTGGTGGGTTGATGTCTTTTTCTACGAACTTGATGTTATTCTCCGTCAGCCACTGTAGAGTGGATTTGGCGTAATGTGCCGATGCCAAATCTGGCCAGAAGAGAGGAGGGGACTGGTGCTTTCTATACAATGGTAGCAACCTGTTCTTCAAACATTCCTTTTGATAAATCTCAGCATTTATAGTTCCTTTTGTATAGAAAATTGAAGAACGCAAGCCACATGTGCAAATAGCTTGCCAAATGAGCACCTTCTGACCGAATTTCTCCATCGCAACAGTCGTATCTGCGGTTTGGCACACGTTCCCCAACAGATTTAGTATAAAACTGCGGCCCCGGTAGCGTTCTTTGAATCTTCTTTAACGTATGTTTCGTCATCCATCAAAATGCACTGGTCGACATTGTCCAAAATGCAGCTGTACAGCTTTCGAGCCCTGGTTTTGGCACGAGACTTTTGTTCCGGAGTTTGTTTGGGCACTTTCTGCTTTTTGTACGTCTTCAAGTCATTCCTGCGCTTGATTCGTTGAATCATTCCGATGCTGGTCCTGAACTTCTTGGCTAGATCGCGAGTAGAGGCAGATTTGTTCCGTTGAATATAATCCACAACTTTTTGGTCCAAATCAGGGTTGCTGGAGCCGGGTTTCCGGCCACTTCTTGGTAAATCCTTGAGGGACCCTTACCAAACTTTTCGATGATGCGTTTACACTTGCCGGGTGAACATTTACTCTTTTCGCAATCTGGTTTAGTAACACCTTTTCGGTGCCAAGTGTGCAGAATTTTCTTTTAGTCTCAAATTCAATTCGCGACATTTTGAATACAACTTTATCAACGGAAATGAATGAACCGAATAATCATTTTTGACATGTAAACAAAGCAAATGGCGCTTACACGCTAAAAATATATACAGTAGTTTATGCGTAATAACGCATCGAATGTTTATAACTACTTTTCGATACACTCCTTATTGTATTACTAGGCAAATCTTCAATAGCAAATAAACCCATACTGCATGACTGTCGATAGTAGCTCATCATGAAAAGTCAGTGCACAGTGGTCCAGATTGCGAATTTAGCTGGAAAGATACATTTACAGCCTAAGTATGAAGTTGTGAAGCAAAATTGTCTTCTACAAAGTTGTTTTTAATAATAAGGCGCTTTTTTTGATGTGAATGAAAACTAGGGTGGTCCTTATTTTCACAGAAATCGAAAATCTAACTTTTTTATTTGCAGAAATAAAGGCATGCATTATTGGGAAAAGTTGGAGAATAAATCATTTCATGCAACTTTGAAGGAATAACTTTTTCTGTACTTTTTGATATGACCGAATTCGAGCATTTTTTTTCTAGGTAGCTCAGGGTGTCCCTACAAACAACAGTTATTTTGCAGTAACTGTTTTATTTCAATTTTTTCAGCAAAGTAGTCTTCCCATTGATTCTAGAACAATAAAAGTTTAAACTTTTCGTGTGCTGAAATTATCTCTATCGTTTTGACATACAAAAGTTGTTACGGTTTTTGTACACAAAATAGGCCTTTTTCAAATGTTGGTTTTCTAGTTGGGGCAAATCAAAAAAATATTTCTTATCAGAATTTGAAAGTATTTTTATTATGTGTTGTATTTTTATTAAAAAGCATAAGATATCATGTATGAAAACTGGAGATAGGATATTTTTTAAGATTGAGTAAAACACATTTGAAAAGGGCGTCATTTTATAAGAAAATCGTTAGTTACTCGCTGACCAGGGATGCCAGATATTGTTTTTCAAATGTCTGTGATAAAAATTTGAAATGTCTGGGAATGTCTTTAAAAGTCTGTAAGTGTGCCCTCCCTGGTAGGTTTCTTCCTGAAATTCGGGGAAGTTTTTTCCTGAGGTTATTCTTTCCAAACTTTTGATTGGTCCCATCCGGAACTGCGAGGAAAATTTTATTCCAACATTTTTAGGAAAATTCCCTTAAATTTGTTCTTGAAGTTTCTTCCTGGACTTCTGAGAAGTCCTCTTCTGAACTTTGGGAAGTTTTCTTCGGAACTTTGGGAAAGTTTGTTCCGGAACTATTGTGAAACTCGTGTTCAAATTAGAAGGAAGTACCCCCAATGCTCCTGGAAAGTTTCATTGTTTTCTCTCTAAAAAATTTTGAGAAATCCTTATTCTGTAATGCAGAATGTTATCCTTTGAGCTTTGAAAAAGCTGCCAAGCACTTTTAGGAAGTTCCAAATAACATTTCGAGACGTTTCTTCCGGAACTTCTGGGAAGTTATTTCCTGCACTTGAGAGAAGTGCTCTCCTCAACTTCTATAACGCATCGTCCTGAGGTTTTTTTTCCTGATTTTTTGAGAAATTACAGGTAGTGCCCTTCCTGGTTGGCTCCCGTCTGAAATTTGGGGAAGTTTTTTTTCTGAACTTCTGGGAAGCTTAATCTTAAATTTCTAGGAAAAAATCCTAAACTGCCAAAAAATCCAAACTTCAGAGAAGTCCTATCCCCTACACTTCTTCCTGAAGCTCTGATAAGTCCTCTTCTGATTCTTGGGGAAGTTCTGTCTTGAAATTCTGGTAAGTATGATCTTGAACTTCGGTAATGAATTCATGGAGGTTCTTCCCAATACTTCTGAGAAGTTTCTACCTGACCATAGGAGAAATTTTGTTTTCGAGCAAGTCTCTAAGTTTCTCAAATATGATTTGTATTGTTGTGAATCTTGATTTTCGTTATGAATTAATTGCAAAGGACCAATATTACCAACGTTTTGACAGTAATTTTTCGCATGGGTTTGAATACGCGTGAGACTGAACACTGCCATTAGTAGGGTTACCCTCCATGTTACCCTCAGAAAGAGCCTATACGATACTTATCTCCGGGCCCATTGTGTCTCCAAGTGGCCCACCGCTTTCGTGTCTTCAAGGATTCATACTTTAAATGATACCTACGATATTTTAAAATATTTCAACAAAGCTGCTTACCGTATCTACTATACTGTTCAGATCCTCGTACGTTTTAAATCTGAACTTCATAGAATACCTATATTTGAAATTTAAACAATATTTCAAATGTCTGTAAAAGTCTGCAACATAAATTAAATGTCTGCTAAATGCCTGCACCGTTAAAAAAGTCTGCATTACAAATGAAAAGTCTGCAAATTTACAAATATGTCTATGAATATGGCATCCCTGTCGCTGACAGTAAGAGACGTTGGCAAGATTTACATGTCAAAACTTCTATCGTTTCAAGTTGTAAAATAATCTGAAGACAACGTTGTTGGCAAATTTGAAATAAAAAAAGTTAGAGCAAACAACTTTTTTTTCTGTAGCGACATCCTAAATTATCTAAGGAAAACTGACCTGAAGAAAGCTTTTACTTCCGACATTAATGATGAATAATTTCGCTATAAAGTTCTTTTGCTGTTTGACCATAGTAGCTCAACCGTTTTCAGTTTGATACACTAGTTAAAACTTGTTGATGAGATCACAATGGTCACAGTAGTCTAGAATGCGAAATTAGCTGGAAAGATACATTTTCAGCCCATGTTTAAAATTGTGGCGCAAAATTGTCTTCTACAAAGTTGTTTTTAATAACAAGGCACTTCTTTTGATGTAAATGAAAACTAGGGTGGTCCTTATTTTCAGAGAAACCGATAATCAATGTTTTTCAGAAATAAAGGCATACATTATTCGGAAATGTTGTAAAATACTGCAAATAAAAGAGTTAGATTTTCGATTTCTCTGAAAATAAGGACCACCCTAGTTTTCATTCACATAAAAGAAGCGCCTTGTTATTAAAAACAACTTTGGAGAAGACCATTTTGCTCAACAACTTCAAAATTCGGCTGAAAATGTATCTTTCTAGCTAAATTCGCATTCTGGACCACTGTGCAGTGTTCGACACTGAAGAAGTCAGAAATTCGCAAACGAAATAGGCCTATTTGTCAAAAGATAAGCTTTCTGTAGTGGAATTTAACGGAATTGGCTCGCGTTTACTAGTGATAGCTAAAACAAGTGTTTCAGCTTTTTTAATTTTTTTAGAAAAAGTGATCAAGTGAAGTTGTGATTAAAATTTTCCTAGTTTTCTAATCACAATCGTTCCACTAATACGCTCGTGTTTAAAAAAAAGTTAAATGAAAAGTCAGCCATTTTGATCTTGGATTTAAAAATCGTAGCGGAGCTCAATTTTTGTTTTCTATACATCTTCTCCATACCAAATAAACCAATACTACATGAATTCTAATAATATTTTTTCATGAAACGGCAGCCATCTTGAATTTAGATCCACCATCTTGTATTTTAAAATCATCGGCATTTCAATTATTGATCAAATTGATTGTGTATTGTGTATTGAAGCAAATGTAGCCATCTTGACTTTTCAACAGATAAAAGACATCATCTTGCCTTTCAGGCTGCTGTTGGTCAACACTTTCCGGCCATATATCGATATTCATGCCACTGTTCAGCCAAAAAAAATGATTTGACGATTAGCTTAACGCGTTAACGTTAACTTTGATTGAACCGTTACTGACCGTTACCGTTGTCGGTAAACACGTCGATTTTTCAATCCGGAAATCGAGGGGTCGGTTCCCGATACAGTCGAATGTCTTTTCGTGTCGCAAGTGGCCGTGGACCATATTATGAAATTGATTCCATAATAAGGGTCAGATCGCACCATAGGTGGATAAGTTCAGGCTTTTATCCTACAAATTATGTCCGTCCCCATGAGAAACTCTCGCAATACTCAAGCACAGTGCGGACTACGAAAAGCTTGCCGTATATCGAGTGTACCCCAACCGATACCCACCGAGGGGGTGGGTGCTTAGCACTAGAGGAGAACAAATGGATCCGCATTGCATCTTCCTCTACCCTCATTCCGGGCTCCGTCCACACCGCCCGGGTCGTTAGTACGAATGAGGCGAAAAATATGGGCAAAACTAATCGATATATTAATGCCGTCTTCAAGGATGTGTGCTTTGGAGGAATTCCCCGGCCACAAGGACACAATCGTACTACTGCTTTCTTGCGAGCTTGACAATGGTGGAAAAGTCATGGTCGGCCGGCACTCATTTCCACCAACAACAGTCGTCAGTTGTTGATGGGTTCGCGGTAGGAACAACTACACTACTGCGGGGTGCCCGGTGTTCGTTTGCATGTCACATTAGCACTAATAAATGGTCGCAAACTTTCGAATTAACAGCGCGACAATATTGTCGGAGGTGTGAAAAAACGTTTGATTACCGTTCTGAGCATCGCGATGAAGGCGGAAATCATACCTTTACGAGGTTGTGTTTTCGGTCCGTAGGAAATCTGGAATAATCTTGATTCACTTGTTTTTCATAACGATATAATTGATCGATTTATGTACCATCTAAATTTTCTATTCCGCCTATCGGATGATGATATTTGTCATTTTGATTTAGCATCGTTGAAGTTGTGACAATAGAGCGCCGCGCATCCGGCAAGGGTAAGTAAGTGAGTGAGTGAGTGAGTGAGTGAGTGGTGGGAGAAGACGAGCAAACTGGTGCAGCTGTTCATTAGCACCGTCATGTACAAGGTTTGACTTTCCTGCTCGCATCCCCTCTCCGCTTCATCACAGCAAGCGTGTGCCGAAATCGAAGAGAGAGAGAGAGAGAAAAAAAACAGTTAAAAGTCAGACGCAGGTCAAACAGCTGAAGGCAGGCTGCTGGCAGTGATTCAACCTAATCCGTACAATAGTTCAAATAGTAACGCAACAACTAATAGTGGCAGCATAAATTTTCCTGGAACAGGCGTCAGCGAGCGGATAGAATGACTCAAAGGAAAAATCATCTGCTGCAATGCGGTGGCGGTGGCAAAGGAGAAGGCATTTTGTCTTAATGGCATGCCGCGTGTGTCGTGGGATCAAGAAGCGCGAGATTGGGGGGCGGACGATGTCGTCATCGGCGAACTTTCGCTGCCCCAACCAGCGTCATAACGTTAACTGGGGGGACCGTAAATTACGGCAAACCGTGGCGCGATGGACTGAGTTTGTTTTCCTAATTTTTCGCAGTTGATTGGCAGCCTATGAAAAACATAGACGTCGGGGAGCACAAAAACGACGTGTTGCAATCCGGCCACAGAATGGATCTCAATTATGCATAAGATCCATGTTGAACAATGAACGTAAGTTGGAGGTTGATAATTTTGAAGCGGAGAACACGACGAGCAAACTTTAACGTGACAACCGACTAGGCTTTTTTTCGGGTAATCATGGACATCTGCTCTTACTTTTGGATGTTATGAGTGAATGCAAGCGAGCGATTTTTGCTATCTCTAGTCGAGAACCGTGATACATTGAGAGATTTCAAAGCCAAGAAAAACATTAATTTGTGTATATTCTTGACACACTATGCTTGGAAAAGACGAAAAATCAACACAAACAACACGAAAACCACAGGAAGATCCAGTATCGTAGCTACTCTCTAACCGGCCTATGGTCTAAGAGACCGACCACGAACAGAGATCGTTGGCGGACACGGTAGTTGTTTCACAAGGCTCCATCCTTGGACGTATGAAGTTGTATGAAGATGTGCTGCCATTGGAGCTACCGAAAGGAGCCGTGATTGTCAGTTTTGCGGACGTCCCTAGTAGCACACTTGTTTCCATTAAGTTGAGATAACATAAATATGACTTGCTAAGTCATAATCAAGTTACTACAAACTAACTATGATCGTAGTGTGCTACATGGGGTGATGTCAATTACTGGCGAGTCACTAGAGGCGATCAATTCGGTTTGAGCTTTGGATGCAAGAAGCGAACCTGAAGGAAGGACACCACAAAACTGTTGGTCAATAACCGGCGGACGGTGCAGTGACGTGTTGAAATATCGTCTGGTGACTCTCGATACTGAGGTACAGATGTCCAGCCAAAGATACTGTGCGACAGTAAACAATGTTAACACTCATTGTTTTGCTGAGTCTTGAATCCCTAAAGAACCATTTCCAGGGTGACCACTCAATTTTTATTTTCAAATTCCCGGTTTTTTCCCGGTTTTCTCGGACCAAATGTTAAAAATTTCCCGGGTTAAGGCGCGGATCATGTAGTAATGAACTAGAATAACGAATAGAAAACAATTACTCTAAGCAAACAATTTTGAACGAATTGAGTTCCAAAGCCTTATAAAATGATATTTTCAGGATAAGCGTTATTTATAATATAAAAATGACTACATTTTAGGACCCAACTATTTACAAATTCTGCTTTCAGTTTTAGGCCCATGAAGCTAAAGAAAATAATTTAGATGATAGTCTGAAAGTCAGTTTGTGTGTGTACTGCCAAATGATTTCTTTTTAATTTTTTTAAGAAACTTTTCCCAAAGATTCTATGAAAAGTTCTCAGCCATTGCTTGAGAAATTCCTTCTGGCGTTTCTATAGGTATTCTTCAGGAGTTTGTAGCCATTCCTCCAGCGATTCTTTCAGCAGTTTCTTTGGCACTGTTAAACTTTCTTGTGATGACATTTATGGTGGAATCCCTGAACTTATGAAGTTTTGTGATTGTAAAGGAATCTCTGGAAGACACCTGAAAGAACTAAAAACTGTAAGGTAATTGCTAAAATAATTCTTGGAAAAAAAAACCCTGATTTATTGAAGAAATTTAAGAAATTTTGTTTGCACGAGTTTCATAATCTCGTGTATTCAATTCTTCACGTTAAATATTCTGCAAGGGGTTTTGTAGAATTATTTATAAGTTTTGTCTAGAATGTTTGCACGGATTCTTAGATATAAATCTCTAAACAAGTCGTCAAGTATTCCGCTGGAGCAGTGTTTTTTTAAAGTTCCTCAATCGATTGCTCCACAAAATTTGACAGAGTTTCCTACATGGATTTCTATAAAAATATTGTTCTTCTAATTTAGAAATATCTTCATGCATTCATGCCGAATAGAAGAATGTTCTTGATATTTATTTCTGTTATTCGAAGCATAATATTTTGAAAGTAATTTTTGGTTATCTTTAATATCATATTGCCGTGCGAAAACCTATAAATCGACATGGAATTTTCATAAGGGACAATGTCGCAAACGTAAACAATGGCTTCTTCCGCAAATTTCTTAAAAATGCAAACTGACTCAAGTAAACTACAACTTCTATTCTAAAGTCAAGTAAACTACAACTTCTATTTTTCTATTCGCTTCTGTACAATCATCGTGGTAATTCTTTTTGATTAGGTTAGCATTCTCGAGAAATTTGCGGTAGAAGCCATTGTTTATGATTGCGACCCAATGTCCCCTTATGAAAACTCCATTTCAATATATATTGTGCAATTGTTGAACAATACCAGATCGATGGCACGATTACAAAAAAGGCTTATAGGCTGTCGATCAGATGGAGCATCGGTAATGATGGGTTCTGACCAATCCGTCAAAAAGCTGCTGAAACGTGCAGTTCTCATTTGATAATTATCAAATGTACTTGCCACTTTTTGATTCTTTGTGCAAACTATACATGCAAGAAGCTGCCACTGGAACAGTTGATGCAAGATATTTATAGTTACTTATCATGCAGCCTCAAATGATCCAAGGAATTCCAGATGATACAAAATATCTTGGATTTGAAGCATCGTTCTGCATCGAGCTGCCACCAAATGGCTATCGTTCTAGTCAGTTGTCAACAGGAACCCAAGAAGCTGTACACTTTGAAGGAGTTCAATTCAAGTTCTAAACAATATCCGTACTTTTACGAAAAATATGAGATACAGGCCATCGAAGATCATGACTTGGAAACTTGTTGGAGAAAACTGCTGTGTTTCAAACAAGCAGATGGGAAGCTGGCTTTTATCTTGCTTAGAAAGTTCATTGCGAACTTTCTACAATCTGAATAAGACCATCTAAATTTGAATGTTTGAAGCAAGGTTTTTGCCAAGATTTTCTGCTGTTAAACACAGATAAAAAAGATTTTTTGGTGAAAATTAAAGATGGGAACGAAAAATATTGTGGCAACTCTGGTCGCTACAAACTTACAAGAATGATCCACACGCAAAAAAACCACAGTAGAAACTACCATTTCGAGGGTCAAATTGAGCGCAAATACCAACAATTTTCACCTGACTATAAATGCGTTTGATTTTACCATGCCTGCGATTGAAGTCAACCATAGTAGAGTTGGTATCAACATAAGGTCTGTCAAATATACCACAAACGTTGAAGGTTCGAAGATAAACGTAGTAAATTTGACTGAAATTTCATGGTAGTTTTAGAGATAGGCGTAGTCGGGTAAAATGGTAGTTTCTGCTACAAGATTTTTTTCTGTGCAGGATATTTATAGAAGGTAAATCAATTCTGGATCAACAATAGAAAAAGGCATATCAACATTTGTAAACAAACACTTTTAAGCCTATTTCCTCGCAAAGCGTAGGCCACCCACGCAAACCAATACCATCATCATGTGCGGGAAAGTTTCTCCTACACGACGATTCTGTAGGTTTGCGTGTATAGCCAACGGCTTGCGAGAAAAGGGGCTCAGAAGTGTCTGTTTACAAATGTTGATGGGCCCTTTTCTATTGTTGATCCAGAATTGACACACTTTAAAATTTCACAGATCGTTATAGATGAACACGATAAAAAAGGAAAACCTAGAGCTCGATGATAATAACACACAATCTAAATTATGAACAATCATGTGAACATAAATTCCCGGTTTTTTCCCGGTTTCTCCCGATTTTTTAGAATTCCCGGTTAATTCCCGGTTTTCCCGGTTTTCCCGGTTCTGTGACCACCCTGCATTTCGCCGGAGATAATTTGTGTCATTGTCGAAATTATTCCTGTCGGCAAAACCCTGCCGAAGGACAGCGAATGCTCAATCATAAGGAAGCCACGTGATTTGGAAATGGCAACTTTGTCCATCTTGATCCACAAAACCGTTTTGTGAGATAAACGAAGCCACGCGAGTCCCTGCCTTTCGGTTCAGAAACGGATATGGACGTTCTGTCGGCTTGGTCGTGGCAAACTTTATGTGTGAACACACCATCGTTCAAAAATGTCTGAACCAAATAAACAGCTTGTAATGGTCACTTCAAGATGCGATGGGGGATCATTGTCGTGAAATTACCGTTGTAAAATGTTTCTTGTCTTCTATAACTAAACATGATGGAATTGAGTAAACGGGTGGAAACTCTTCGGGAATGATCTCTTATACGCATCCGTCGAACCATTCTGAACAGTCGTTTTGAGAATATCACCATGAAAATCTCACATACTCATTGCATGTTACCAACTACTAATGCCTTCTCTCATTAATCCTTCCTCCTGTTCTCTTCCCTATCCCATAACAGCGAGGAATACGTGGCAAGTACGTCGTGGGACTAGATCAGCATAACTGATTCCAGCTCATCAAAAACAGATATACCAGGACAACCACCCCGCGATCGTGAAGGAGTTTGGATGTGGACCGGATGGATCCCGCAAAAGGTTTTCAGACACTTGAAAGGTGGAAAGTGCCCTAAAAAAACGTTGAGTAAACCAAATAACTGTTATCTATTTTGACCCTGCATCAAACACAACTTTCTAACACAAGGCAAGCAATCAAATGACCACGTCAAAATGTACTAAATATCCATTACACAACATATAACGGGGAAAGAGAGGGACCATCAGGGCACCCAAGTGAAGCAATCTGGATAGGGAGCATGAGCCTGCTTCCTCCGTATTGTAACATTTCTTCGACCCCATCGATTGGGTTTGTTCTGTTCATCGATGGCTCGATTTTGGTACGTGTGAACCTACTTTTGGAAGAAGATGCTCTTCCTTATATTCGTGGGTTTCACGTTTTTGACCCTTCAAACAGGAGCTTGATGATCACAAACAACACTATAATCCTGATGAAATCGTTTTTCAGATTATTGTACTGCTATGGAAAGTTACCTTGCTACAATAGATTGTAATAACGTTTGCATTAAAAAAATGGCCTTTTTTTCGGATGGTGATAAAAAAAAAGCTAAGACAGATAATTGCTTTTGATAAATTTCCCATGGAATGTTGTTATTTAAGCTTACTGGCAAAAAAATCTACGCCCTTGCGAGCGGCCTTCCGGCAGCTAACCGAAACATCCGCCATCGCTTCGTTTAGTGAGCGTCGGCCAGATCCAGCCAGAACACCGCGTCTTCGCCCTTATGGTATTTCTTGATGAACGACGCAGCTTCCGGCAGGCATTTCGTACTATATATTTCGAAAGAAACGCGGCTTTGACATCCTCTTCTCGCTGATTGTCAGCCACAGCAGCACCTTCTTGGGGAACTTGCTGTGTGAAATGAACTTCACCTCGGAGCTCACTTCCTCCGCGGGGAAAGTTAAATACGAAGTATCCTGCCAGTCGTTCCCATCCAGGGTGAGATAGGTCTCGTCGTTCATCACCACCGCCACGTCACGATTCGCCGGGAAAATCGAGTTGACCATCTTATTCAGCCGCTGCCGCTGCGTCATTGTCTGCAGCTCCGAAACCAGTGGACGCGACTTCCGCTTCCTGACATGTATGATTATGTTCGCCAGGTACTTTTTCACTGTTTGGCCGGTTGACCCTACTTCCCGGCCAAGCGCACGCAGTGATGTATCCACTTTTCCCTCGGTCTTCGTCTTCAGCATCCTTTGGAGCTTCTTCTCGCTCAGGGTCGTCGGCCGTTGTTGTCTAATAGTGCCAAGATGTTGTAGATGTCGGAATTGCCGAATCCGGTGTCCAGAAAGTGCCGCACGATGTCCGGTTGCGACACGGCGGGGTGCCGGGCTTTGAACGCGCATACTTCTGAACGGAGTTGCTTCACTGATTTGCCATCACGGTTAGAGTTCGACTGATAGAGGGATATAATTCGACTGCATGAGTAGTTTCGTCAGTGCGAGTGAAGGTAAACCCATGAAAAATCGGCAAATTTTGTCCATTTTTTTTAATGCAAACGTCTTTAGTCGATCTGATACATAACTAAAACACATATTGTCACTGCTACAACAGGTTGTTAAAATAAGCCTAAAGTACCTTCACAAGTTTGCTTACTTCTATCATGCATGATTTTTGTAACAAATATTTCACACCTTGCTTGATTCTTCCCCTTCTTCCCAAAAAGGTTGTATTTCCCATATATTGAGTTTTCTACACAAGGGAAGCATATGAAGGCTAGTAAAAGAGATGCTATAAAAAATCTCAGTTACAAATATGATCCTCGAATTGTTATGTCTGTATTCTCCGTACGTGGAGTAACGATTGTGATGTGGAAGGAGATGTTCGCTCATCACCATGAGACACCAAGAGTAGACAGTAATGTTTACTAGAATGAAAGATGTGAAGAGAAAGAGTTGAAAGTTCCGTCAGTGTACGGTAGGTTGCAAATAGAATAGAAGTATTGAAAATTGAGCGATAGGGCATGGGTAGAGTAGTACTCGAACCAAGGACGTAACGTTTGCCTAACATCCCACTGCGGGGTAGGTCGAGGCACGGACGAATCCGCAACCGAAACAGGCAAAAGTAACGTGTTGGATCGCGCTCATGTACCACTGATAGCTTTGTGATAGTTTCTAGCGGTAGTTTGTATGCACTCTGTTTTGATACGCACATGGGAGAGGACTGTCCACTCTTGGTGCCTCATAATGATGAGCGAACAACTCCTTCTACATACAAATATGGTTTTTCAAAGTATTTTATGCATGTCAACTTGCACCACATGTTTGCACTCCTTGGGGTAAATTGTAATAAGTACACAAGAGGAAGAGTTACACAAGTTTTGCCAACCTGAAAATCCCAAACATCTCGCACCTTGCGCAATCAGCTGAAAATCATGTGTAACTTATCCGACCTTTTAGGGGTAACGCGAGCGTGGGTGCGTGATATTTGGGATTTTTCATCTCGGAAAAATTTGTATCACTTCCCTTGCTGAGATTTTTTTTCCAGAATCGAGTTGGTCTACGAGACAGCTATGGGACAGACAACGTTGAAGATTGATGATGATGATGATGATGATGATGATGATGATGATGATGATGATGATGATGTAATACTACCATCTGTTGTAGCAAGGAAACTTGCCATAGCAGTGGAATAATCTGAAACACGATTTGATCAAAATTCTAATGGTGTTTGTGATCATCAAACTCGTGTATGAAGGGCCAAAGGGCACCTGAAAGCAGAGACACTTACGCAAAACCCGCGAATATATGGAAAAACATCTCCTTCCAAAAGCAAGTTCTCATTCAGAGCATTAGAGTCGAGCTCTCGATTGACAGAACAAACGCAATAGATGGGGCCGAAGAGCCCGCCCACGTTCCGCGAAATGTTAACAATAGGAAGGAGGTAGTCCCATGCTCCCTATCCAAATTGTTTCACTTGGGTGCCCTGGTGGTCCCTCCTTTTACCCGTTGTATGTTTTGTAATGATTTCTAAGTACATTTGCCGTGGTCATTTGATCGCTTACCTTGTTTTAGAATGTTTGTTGAGAGTCATATTGGTAAGGTTAAGATACCGTTCTTTACTTATTGCTTAATTTCCTTTTCGATATAGGGTCCAAGTTAATCGTCACGGTGTTTCTGATTTTAGTAGCACCGACTCACGATGTATGTGCCATATGGTATTGCTCGTGGTACCCCTTTCTAAATCGAAGGGCAGGATCAGCAAAATGAAAATGCCATTGCTCCGAAAGGAGTGATGACGGGCTGAACTTCAATAGCTATGTAAACTATACCCGGGAGAAGATGGCGAAGGCCATCAATGCGGTGGGTAGGAACATGCCGAATAACTGTGGACCAAGCAATAGTAAAAGGTTTCTTCTTGTTGGTGTATTCTCGTCGATACTGAGGTACAGAGGCCCAGTCTGGATTGCTAAGCTGGACACTAAACAGAATCGAGCGTTGCTGAACAGTACGTACCGGCTCATAACCCTGCGAGTCGTGAGTGCGTACATTAATCATCGAAGACAGTGTTTGTAATAGCTGAAATGATTCCTTCCCGGATAAGTGTTGTGCTTGATGACGCGACGCTCAACTTGAAGCTTGTAGAAAGTCCTATCGAAGGAAGCCTATGTGTGTTGGAAATTCGAAGTTCCGAGACAGAAACAAATTTAGGGGAATTGTCAATGAAGTTTGCTTCATTCAGGCCCCGAATATTTGTTGAAACAGAATTGGGGTGGGGTCGCAGATTCCTCAACACCTTGTCGAAGGTTTAGATCTTGTCTGCTAGTGCCGTCAAACATCATAGTCACACATATGAAAACTTCCTCTTAAAAAGGAAATTTCCGTGGAAATTACTATCCTTTTTTATTGATTCAGCTAGAAAATCCTCCACATCGTCTACCATATTAATATTCGTCCAGCAATACCAAGAATCTGGAGGAATAGATCGGGATGAACTTACCCCTTTTGATTCGTGAAAATCGGAAACTAAGAATTACACGCGGTTTGTTTTCGGCGATAACTCCAGAACGTAACAACTTATCGACACAATTCGAATCTCATTTTTCGTTTTGGACAAAAAGTAATCATATGGCAGTTTTTCAAAAAAAAATCACAATTTTTGGTGTAAATACTAAAAAAATTTAAAACTGTATTTTGACCACTGCATGAAAAGGTAACACATGCCATTAAAATCGAAGCAATTTAAAATGGTTATGCTTGTGAATTAATCAACTCTATTAAGTCTTTTTTTATGCGGTTTCATAGTAAAAGTGGAACGTATCCCCCGTGTAAAAGCAGACCTTAGTGTAAATAGTCAAAAGGTTGAAAGTATCATTTCTAAACAATGACTTTTCTGTGATCTGCTTGCTCCTACAAATCAAAATAGCACCAGCAATAGATAGAGGGAGTAATTACCTTCCCGCCGATAGTGGATGTAGATGTTAGCAACCTGGAATTTTTAGGAAATTTACGTTTTAAGTCATTGTTTACATTGTTACTTTCGACCTTTTGACGATTTTGTCTACACACATTGAAAATCAAAATTCATGCGAGCTTCGCATATTTACGACCATACACTTCACTGACAGGAATTCCCACTCACCTTGTAAATATTTTTTTAGTTAAATTTGCATCAATGCCGTTTTCTAACTGGCTATGCCGCTCTTATCAACGAGCATTCACTTGCTCTCAACTTAGTATTCAAGAAGCAATTCTATCAGTTGGTTGCCAACACTAATACAGGTACACTGAACATTTATTTTCGTAAATTAGCTTTCACTCGTTTCGTGAACATGGATTTTGTGCATAGAACAAATGCTTCGTATATTGTGCGAAGCATTCGTATTGCTCTTTAGCTAGTGAAATCCTATCAATACACCTTTTTGTATAATGTACGAAATGATTTTCGTGACGACCAGCCAATCGCTGTTTCTCTTTTATCGTAATCGTGCATGATGGTGTTGCTACTGGGATGTCTGTCTGTCTGAACCATATAGACTCGGAAACTACTGAACCTATAGGCGTGAAATTTTGTATGGAGAGGTTTTTCGGGTCGGAGAAGGCTCTTATGATAGTTAGAGACCCCTCCCTTCTCTAGAAAGGGGCGGAGCTCCCAAACAAATGAAGCACAAATTTCTGCATGACCTAAGAACTGATCAAGCAAATTTGGCATGTTGGATTTCTCTGGAGGCAAGAAATGTTTCTATTGTGGTTAAAGACCCCTCCCGTCTCTAGAAATGGGGGCTCTCATTCAAAGGAAACTGAAATTTCTGCATAACTCAAGAACTGTTCAAGCAAATAGAACCATATTTGGCATGTGGGGTTTCCTGGAGTCAAGAAATGTTTCTGTGGAGGTTCAAGACCCTTCCCCTCCCTCCCTGAGGGCTCTCATACGAATGAAACCGAAATGTCTGTAGAACTCGAGAAGCAATAAAGCAAATGTAATCAAACTTGGCAAGAGGGGATTTGAAGGAATGAAATGTTTCCACAGTGTTTCGAGATCCCTCCTCTCTATGAAAGGGGGGGGGGGGGTTGCTCTCTCATACAAATGAAACCCAAATTAAGTGTAAACATGAGAATTATTCCTACTGTTTTTGTGCAGGGGTTTCTTCTTATGATAGTAAGAGAACCCTTCCTTCTATGAAGGGGTGGGGGGGTGAGCTCCAATACGAATGGAACAAAAATGTCTGCATAACTCAAGAACTGATCGAGCAAATGGAACCAAATTTGGCATGTGGGGTTTTCTGGAGGCAAGAAATATTTCTATGGTGGTTTAAGACCCCGCCCCTCCATAAAAGGGAGGGCTTTTGTACAAATGAAACAGAAATTTCTGTATAACTCGAGAACTAATGAAGCAAATGGAACCACGTTTTGCATGTGTGGATTTGAAGGAAACAAATGTTTTCACGGTGGTGACTCCTTCTTTCTCTGGTAGGGGGTGAGCTCTCATAAAGCTTGCTTCAGATAGAATTGGAACAAAAACAATTGCCTGTATTTCAGTTATTTATTATTCAATTCAAGATCTTTTTTTATACAATTGTAGCGTTTTCTTCATACTTTTAAGAAAAAATACGGATAAAATTATTCGTCACGGTTTCGAAGGAAGTCTCGAATTTTTCCTGTAACACGGCTCATTAGGCGGCGCACACCTTCTTCGTCCATCGTTTTAGCTATCTTATTCCACCAGGTCTTCATCTGATTGATGTCTTTGACAACCTTTCCCTTTGCCTTGAGTCTCCTCTTCATGATTGCCCAGTATTTCTCAATAGGGCGGAACTGGGGGCAGTTGGGTGGGTTAAGGTTTTTCGGAACAACCTGGACCCCTTTCTCTGCATACCATTCTTGAACGACTTTGCTGTAATCACAGCTTGCCAAATCTGGCCAAAACATTACGGGATGGTCGGGGATCGAATGAACGGCAAAATTCGTTTTTGGAGACACCTTTTTGGTATAGTTCCGACGTCATTGTCTTATTTGTAACGAAAACTTTCGTTTTTTTGCCACAGCTGCAAATGCCCTGCCAAATCATGAATTTTCGTGCAAATTTGTCGGCAAAAACAAATTTAAATTTGGCTGGAACATCCCCCCGAGCCATTGCCAAGTAAAATTTTTGACCTGGGATTTGCCCGAAGTCAGCCTTGACATAGGTTTCATCGTCCATCAGAAGACACCCGTCGAACTTGGTCAGCACCTGGTCGTATAGCTTCCGAGCACGGATTTTGGCCACACTATTCTGTTTTATGGTCCGATTTGGCTGTTTGCTAGCTCGATACGACTTGATTCCTTCCCGGAGTCGAGTTCTCCACACGGTACTATGGGCAGCACCGAATTTTCTGGCCAAATCACGGTCCGACAGATTGGGATTCCTCTTAATCGTCTTCAAAAACTTACCACGCAGTTTCTGGTCGACAGTTCCACTCCGACGATTGGCTTGAGGCTTCCGAATCGTCGTCAATGTTTCCTCATACCGTTTGATAGCGCGCCATACGGTATTTTTGGGCAAGTTCAGCTGTTTAGCTAGCCTAGATGCAGACCACAATGGATTTTCCAAATAACTGTGCACAATTTTTTCCCTTCTTTCGGCTTCCATGTTGATTGTTTACAAAGTACAGTCGATTTGGGGAATGTCAAAAATACATACGTGAAGCTTACAAAATTCCCGACACGTGGGCGCCAAGAACATCCAAATCCGTCCACCAGGAGCGCCACAATATAAGCAAAAGTTTGTTCCAATTCTAAATGAAGCAAGCCTTACAAATGATACCCAAATTTCATCCCTACATGAGAATTGTTCCTACTGTTATGAAAATTTGTATGCAGGGGTTTTTGGGGCTGCAGAAGGTTCTTATGATCGTTCGACACTGCTCCCCCTTCTGAAAGGGGGGGGGGGAGGGTCTCTCATACAAATGAAACACAAATTTCTGCAGAACTCCAGACCTACTCAAGCAAATGGAACCAAATTTGACATGTGGAAGTTTTTGAAGGCGAGAAATGTTTTTACGATAGTTTGAGACCCCTCCGCCTTCTGGAAGGATAGGCTCTCGTACAAATGAAACACAAATTTAAACCAACCATGAGAATTATCAATACTGTTGGAAAATGTTTGGGCAGGGTTTTTTGGGGGCCAGAAA
>JASCZW010015872.1:0-19745 GCA_034211315.2 Aedes japonicus
AAGGTGAGTATAGAGAAAATTTATATCTTTGGAATATTTGTACAACTTTGTAGAACATTATTTTTACCTAAACCGCACATTTATTAAATAATCACAAAACTAGTTTCCAAGGCATGCCATTTTAAAAACGCGTACCTCGGCACAGTGACCCAGATAGAAGGTTAGTGTCTTGAGCAATGTTGTTTGTATTAAAATTATCTACAACCTTTGCCGAAGACACTGACTCTCTATCTCATCATTTAAAAAATCAAGTTTGCAGCGGCGCCTTATGGTGAAGCTGCGAACTAAGATTTGTCACCTTTAAATGCGTTATATTTTTGAAAATTTTCATCTGAAGACACCAAAATGTTAAGAACACGTTTTTACGAGTTATTGTAAAAAGTTCATGTTTTTGGCGTTTCGTCCCACAGTGCAGCAGTCGGGTGAAAACAAAATTCCCACTTGCTCTAGTTTGGGTGTGGGAAACCCACATTCATTCTTTGGTATTGGTAATATTCGAATCAAATTGGCTAGTAAGTGCCAAATTATTTCAACGTGTTACATACACTAACATCGACCGCATGTAGACTTAAAAAAATGTTGCACGCGTTTGTTTTTCCTCGTGTAGATGTCGGTGGTAATGATCCTGTACGTTGTATTGATGGGAGAACTAAGAAATTAACGAAAACTGTGGCAGGTATGTGCTGCGACATTTCCTTGTTCTTTGAAAACGCGCCAAACAAAAATCATCTCCTCGTTCATCTGCGCAGGCATGGCAAAAGTCCTTCAAGTAGTGAAACAAATCTTGTCTTGATTACTGGCGTTTTAACTGGTTGAAAACAGTTCGGAAATGAATGTTATACGGCCATACATAATCATTCCCATTGACGGAGGCACGTGAAGTAAATTCGTCGTTAAAAATCGTAAATGGCGCTCGGCAAAAAAGGCAATTGGCGCATCGCAAGCGCAGGTCTTGGTATAAATGTATTTAGCGCTCGGAGAGGATTCTATACTATTCGATTTGAGCTATTTATTTATTTAGTTATCTTATTTTTTTAAATTCATTTGTCAATTTTCTGTAGTCTTAATGAATCTCAAGGAACACTTGCAAACATTCATCATTGACTGAAATTGCAGAAACGGAGAGCACACGTAGTCAAAAGTCTACGAGGGGGGAGGGGGGTCTTCGATTTACAAAAATGAGTCTACGTGGCTTATGAACAGGCCCCAATACTCTAGCTGCAACGGGGGACAACCAGGGATGTCACTCGGCACTTGACGGTTCGTACCTGCCGGGGCGATGGACCACGGTATCAGGTGGCGACCAATGATGAAAATTTGTGTCATGCTGTTGTAGTTTAAAAAAATAAAGAAAGTAGTCTACAAAAGCTTGAGCCTCGCGCGCGGTATACAGGTATAAAGAACTTCTTTTTGAATTTAAAAAAAATGGCCTCTGATGTTTGAGAAGATACCATGAAATAGTAGTGGGTTTTCGGGCTGATTCTCGGGGAATTCCTTGTCAATTTTGTTGTGGTTGAAAGTAAAAGTATGACTTGGGCCGGTTCAGAATGGGTATATCCTTGGTCAACCCACAACTAAGCTGGCGGCTTCATTAGTGTTGGAACCGCAGTGGCTCTGTAGCGGACAGGATCGGATATTGGCTTGTTTCTTGATAATGTCCTTACACAGGATTCAAATGAACAGTTTTTGAAGAAGTTTACATCTGTAGATGAAATCAGTTTTTTTTGCCTGACTGGTTGCATTACTTTTAAATAAATTATCTAATGGATAAATCGTCTAGCTCAAACCTTTCTATGGGTAACTGGCGGGACCATTATTCATCATCATCATCATCATCATCAGCAGCAGCCTCGATTTAACGTCCCTATGAGTAATTCCATTCGTCCAACGGTAAGTGACTGGTTGGATTGGTCCAGACAATCCCATCTTCCTAGCAAATGAAGCATCCATCATCATAATAGAGGAAACTTCATCGAACAGAGCGAAAACATGGTGAACTTCCCTCTCACTACAGACTCGAACTTTGCAGACACGAAGTAGAGTGTTTGATCTTCTCGAGTTGACGTTGCACAAATCTTCGGAAGAAGCAGGTTCCGGTTTGGACTCGCGGAAAAAAACTTTTTGGAACTTCATCAGTCTTTGCAGAAATTTTTGCAGTATTGGGATGTATTTCTTTTACCTGATCCAGATTCCGCAGGATTACGAATCAGTGGCTCACAATCCATTCAGTGCAACCAAAATTCGATCGTAACATCTCCATAATCTGGTCTACGTTTTCAGGTGAGGCTTTGCGAGCTTTTCCCTGAAGGGCTCTGCCCAAGTAACAAATTCAATTTTAAGGTACACTTGAAGAAGTTTTCAAGACTCATTTGATAAAACCACGCATAAAACAAGATATTCTACATAACATCGATAAAACAGCCATAAAACCCTCTTAAGTTCCAAAAGGCCCATACTACAGGAGGTTCTCAAGACTATTTCTCAAGGTTCGCTTAAAACTTGATAGTTTTATCGGTACATACTTGTAATGAAATTCAAGACATACCTAAAACTATGATAAAACCACCACAAGTTATAATAGCTTTATGATTTTCCTCTTTAAGAACACTTCCAGTCCGTCACAAATATGCTTCGAAGATTCCATTTTTTGATTCGTTCTGCTGAATGGCGATTTTTTTTTTGTTTATGGTTGAGTGGAAGCTACTATAATTCTCTTCCAAAGTGGATACGTATGTAAATTAATTGTTAAATTGACCATAAATGCATCTGTTTTTTGCCTGCCATTGATGAATTCTTCATACGACTTTCAGTTTATTGGTGTTTTATAACATAAAAGTTCGAAAATTTTAACGCGCCTCTGAATTATTGCTAGAACATTGACTTATTTAAAAAATAAAAAAAAATAGTTGAAAATTCAACAATTAGGTGACAAGGCTGATAAATTGTTAGATCTTGAATAAATTGTGTCTACAATCCATTTTGTGTTTCAAAATGAATTTCAAACAGCATTGTTTGTTCGTACCATTGGAAAAATTAGAGTTTTGTTGCATACTTATGAAAATGGCTATCGTTCCGAGGGAATCCAGAATAGCCACGCTCGCCATTTTTCCAATGGTTTTATCTAAAACTACCATAAAACGCAAATAAAACCTATATTTCTTACACAAGACTAACAAGATTTTTTGAGGAGCGCGATAAGTTCATCTTTATTTGTTCTACTCTTGAAAAAGATGAGTTACGCTTGAATAAAACTTGTTTGAATTGCTCAAGGTTAACAAGTCTCTCGTAAGATAGCCATAAACTCAGCGTGAAAAAGGCACATCATAAACAAAGAAAACGTGACGGTGCAAATCAAAAGTGCCTATGCATAATTGTTGGTCTTAGTCATAATAACAGCTTATAATTTAATATTTTTAATCACCAGCGTTAGTCGATAAAAAAAACAAAAACAAAAAGAAAATTTAACTTGAATATGCTAACAATGGTTTTGAGAAGAATAAAAGATAACAAATATTGCCTGGAAGGCGTAAACATCAGTTGAGTGAAAAATGATTTTTCCTCTTGATCTATATGCTATAGCTATAGGTTTATAAACCTAACGTCGGATGAAGTGCGCTGTGTAGTAGATCACTGAGCAATTCCAACGCACCACCTCCTCCACCTAACGGTGGTGGACATACAATAACGCATGGCGATAATCCACTGCCTGGGACGTTAGGTTTAACTTGCACAACTGGCATAAAATCAATAATCATGAGTTATAATTCTCGGTTTACAACTGGCGACACATTGCACCATTTAATTTGATTCGTTACAAAAAAAATAGGACGCATACCGCATTAGGGTGGGGCTTATTTGGAAAAAATAATCGGGCACAAGTTTTCCCATGTGGAAAATGATCTTTAGGGTCCATCAGATGACATACTAAAATTTCATTTTTTTTCGTTAAGGTTAGAGGTGCCGAAATGGGCCTAAGTACAAAATGTCGAACGGTGGCACATTTCGACCAAAACAGATGCATCTATAAGTAAACACGTAATTTTGTGACCCTAAAGGACGAAAATTTTGTCGGTTTTGCGGTATCTCTCAACGCTTTTGAGATATAAGCCTCAACAATGAATGTGTGTTTGTACTTACGCCAACATATTTGAACTTTCGCAAGCAACATCTTTGCTGTACATTTATAAAGTCAAAATTATATACTGAAATAAAGCAGACAGAAAGAGAGCAAAAGGAGGAAGATTTAGAGAGAGAAAGAGAGAGAGAGAGAGAGAGAGAGAGAGAGAGAGATAAAGAGAGAATGATCTTATAATTGAGAGTACACATGGATTTTGAACTTATTTCAACGTATTTATGTATTGATTAATATTGGACTCAGAAAATTACATGTCATGTCGAATACTGTTTAGCAATAGTACTCTTCATCAAATTAACAATGTTTTGGTTATGAAAATTCACGTTTACAATAAGGTTTTGGAAGTGGTTTTCGTTTTGAGTTATGTTGCCATTATAATCTTGAATAAGTCTGATTCCAACAAGTTTCTCGCTCAGATACCACATGCGTGAAGAAAACATATTTTTAGCACTGTTTGCATCAGCCAAATTAATAGTTTGGAACTCTTGAAGCCTTGAGATCAATAGAAGATCCATTATAAGTGCCAACGTAGGACAAGTTGCTGAAAACCAGGCCTCAATGTACAAATATCCAGAAGTCCTGAAGTTTCCTTCCTTGAAAGTTTGAATTGCGCTCGAAATAGCCATACTTTTAAGCTATAAATGGCATCCGCCATT
This sequence comes from Aedes japonicus, assembly GCA_034211315.2. Classification (NCBI taxonomy): domain Eukaryota; kingdom Metazoa; phylum Arthropoda; class Insecta; order Diptera; family Culicidae; genus Aedes; species Aedes japonicus. The sequence goes on from JASCZW010015872.1 coordinate 4,792, forward strand.
CACCTCCATTCCAGGCTGACGAAATTGCACGATTATAACATTAGTGCTACCAAGAAAGATTATCGTTAATTCAAGCAATTCCAGGTAATCGCCGCGAGGTTGGCTAGTCTGTAAAAAGTTTGTAAGGAAATAAGGTCAGCTTTTAATGGTTTAGCGGAAGATAACTTACACCAATGTGATTTTTAACGAATGATTTTTTTTTCTGCTCGACGAGCTGCATTCAACGTAGAAGGATATGTTTTTGGAACACTGAAATTAGATTTATTTACTTTGGGCCATTGCTGCTGAAACTGCTTGAAAATTTTAATTTCAGGGCTTGTTGATGGTCCCATTATACAGTGGTAAACCGATTGAAGAATGAATTCCAAAATCTGGTGTCGACACGGCAACCAAAGTAACTGCCTATTCGATTCGTTGCTGCTCCACCCTTACATTCTGTAAAGTATGACAATGCTTTTGATCTATGTTTTCAATTAAAAACAACTATTGTTAATCAGTATTCGACATGACACGTAATTTTATGAGTTCAATATTAATCAATACATAAATACGTTTAAATACGTTCAAGATCCATATGTACTCTCAATAATAAGATCATTCTCTCTTTCTTTCTTTCTTTCTTTCTCTCTCTCTCTCTCTCTCTCTCTTTCTCTCTCTAAATCTTCCTCCTTTTGCTCTCTTTCTGTCTGCTTTTTTCCGTTTATAATTTTGTCTTTATAAATGTACAGCAAAGATGTTGCTTGCGAAAGTTCAAATGTGTTGGCGTAAGTACAAACACACATCATTGTTGAGGCTTATATCTCAAAAGCGTTGAGAGATACCGCAAAACCGACAAAATTTTATAGATGCATCTGTTTTGGTCGAAATGTGCCACCGTTCGACATTTTGCACTTAGGCCCATTTCGGCACCTCTAAACCTTAACGAAAAAATCTGAAATTTTAGTATGTTAAATGATGGACCCTAAAGATCATTTTCCACATGGGAAAACTTGTGCCCGATTATTTTTTCCAAATAAGCCCCACCCTAATACCGCATAGACCCTTCTGATAAGTTAGTCTCAGTAGGCTGCGAATCCAATGGAATCTAGCGATGGAAAAAAAAGGTCGTTGGTGGCTGAGATGAAGGAGTATTCAATATATTGGATAGGTTTTTATTGAATTTCCGCTTGAACGATCCACTATTTTATATTTTCTTTCACCTATAGGCGTCCATTGTCCAGTTTGTTTATTGTTCACATAATGTTCTTTCTCAAGAGTAAGTGCTCTTATTTGAAACCAAATGGTTCTAAGAGCGTTTTATGGCAGCATTTAAAGATACATTCACCTTGAAGAAGAATGTCATAAAACCTTCTCAAAACTTTTATCAGGTTTAATGAAAGTTACAAAACGACGTCTTTAGAGGGGACTAAAGTATCTTATAAAATTACTTATAAGGTGAATTACACTTATAAATGATGTAGTTTTATCGAGGTTTCTTCAAGTGTTCTTTAATCACTCTTAAGAACTGTTAATCAATTAAAACCACCTTAACTTGGAAAATGCCCTGATAAAACCAGATGATCTCCATAATGCTTTGATAAAACTACCATAAAACATGAATAAAACCAATTTGCATTTGAATTGTTACTTGGGTGTAGAGTCTTTTCAAATTGTCAGCATTACTTAATTTCAGCTCTTTTGTCGAATTTTCGAACTAACTCTGAGCTGGCTGTGCGTCTTACTTACTTCAGATGCTCTTGACAATCTTAAACGTTGACTATTATTTTGTTGGAAAAAATTTCAATCAATCAGTTGATCAGATTACTTAAAGGGTGATACGGTCAAAATTTGGTCAAGGGAAAACGCGTGTAAATCGGTGAAATCGTTTATTTAAAAAATCAAATTAAATTTCTTTTTCAAGTTCTGTGCCGGGCCTTACGCTTGACCCCTGCCATCAGATTTTGTACAGCCACCTTGTCCACCTTCTTCGCCGCAGAAATCCAGTTTGCTTTGAACTGCTGCTCGTCCTTAGCAGTTTTTTTGGTCTTCTTTAGGTTCCGCTTGACAATAGCCCAGTATTTCTCAATTGGGCGGAGCTCTGGCGTGTTGGGAGGGTTCTTGTTCTTGGGAACCACCTGCACGTTGTTGGCGGCGTACCACTCCATGGCCTTTTTACCGTAATGGCAAGATGCCAAATCCGGCCAAAACAGTACGGAACAACCGTGTTTCTTCAGGAAAGGCAGCAGACGTTTATTCAAACACTCTTTCACGTAAATTTCTTGGTTGACAGTTCCGGAAGCTATGAAAATGCTGCTTTTCAAGCCACAGGTACAGATGGCTTGCCAAACCAGATATTTCTTTGCGAACTTTGACAGTTTCGTGTGCTTGAAAATATCTGCTACCTTTCCCCTTCCTTTTGCCGTATAAAACTCCTGTCCCGGAAGCTGCTTGTAGTCGGCTTTGACGTAGGTTTCGTCGTCCATTACCACGCAATCAAACTTCGTCAGCATCGTCGTGTACAGCCTCCGGGATCGCGCTTTGGCCGTCGTATTTTGTTTATCATCGCGATTTGGAGTCACTACCTTCTTGTAAGTCGATAGTCCGGCTCGTTTTTTGGCTCGATGCACGGTTGTAGACGATACACCCAGCTTATTTGCGGCATCTCGGAGAGATAGGTTAGGGTTTCGCTTGAAACTACCGGCAACTCTCTTTGTCGTCTCAGCTGCTTCCGGTTTTCGATTTCCAACGGATCCAGACTTCCTGGCTGTCGACAAACGTTCCCCAAACACTTTAATTATATTTGTAACGGTTGATTTGGCAACTTTTAGCGATTTTGCCAACTTTGCGTGCGAGTAGCTCGGATTTTCGCGATGCGCGAGCAAAATTTTGATACGCTGCTCTTCTTGCTTGGACGGCATTTTGACAACTGAAGAGTGAATTCCAAAATCAAAATAGGAGCAACATTCTACACACACACCTTCAAAATGAGGGGTGTTCAGGTTTTTTAAATGCAAAATTGAAAGAAATACATCAAGTTGATATTGACCAAATTTTGACCGTATCGCCCTTTACATTTTCATACTTTTCGTTCTGGTACCCACTTTTTTGTTAGTGGGGCACCCCAAAACAAGTTGAATGGGGTGAAGAGCATAATTAGATAAACAAATAAGATTTAACTAGAAATTAGAAGAAAAATTAGTATTCTCCATTTAATTCCAACTACCTTTGCTTATCTTCGACAGATACGCGAATTTCGTCAACAATGTGCAGACTTCTTCAGTGTCTCGTACTAATAACATGACTAAGTCGAGTTATTAGTACGAGACACTGAAGAAGTAGACGAAATACGCGTATCGGTCGAAGATAAGCAAAGGTAGTTGGAATTAAATGAAGAATACTAATTTTTCTTCTAATTTCTAGTTACAGGTATTCCACTAAACAGGATTCAAATAAGATTTGGAATTTCGATAAATCGCAAATCCTTATTGTTAATCGTGAATCACAATTAAGGTCAGTTTTTAATAGTTGTTACAAGGCAATGCTAAACAACAAAATACTGACTGACTGAATGTTGATAAGCTGTTTTTCTGGTGTTTTGTAAAGATAAAAATAATCAAAAGAAAAGCATTGGATGTCACATTGAATTTATGATATGGAGGCAAATTGCTATCCCCAACATCTCCTTGCAGCAGATAACACCAAACCCACTCTGTTATTAAAATTTGTTTGTTCAACAATTGAGTCTCTTGTGCAAACATCCCGTTTTACCCACTGCACAGTGTTTACCTCTCTAACACCGGTAATATAATTTGTCAAACAATAAAAGGACTTCATTTGCACTCCAAGAACGCAATGTCAACTTCTTTCGTGAAACGAGGTGTGCATGACAACTTGAATAGTAAAGCTAGTAAAGTTAACAGTAAGCTTATATATCACTTAAGCCATGCATACATAAATATTCCGACATCCTTCTACATTTCCACGAACACGAACAATTCTCCCAGTTCCACTCATTACTGTTGAAACCCAAATGCATACACCTAAACATAATATAAAACAAAAGGCAAACTGCCAGGGGGTATTTAACTCACGTATGTAGAAACTGTCATAATGAGTGCTCAGATGGTGAAAAGAGGTAGTGAGTGGGGAGGGGGGAGGGGTCGAGGTCTAGAAATCGGAATGAAACAATTGCTCTAGGGGTGTTATAGGAGAATAATGGTGCAGCACATGCTAACGATTGAAGATTGAGCGTGATGGACCAAATGATTTTGACCAATGTTGTGACGGTATATTGGAGCCATTGTGCTATTTTTTTGTAGAGGGGGTTTGTTTTATTTTTCTTATTTTCCGGATGTTTAAATTCTGTATATTTTGTGTGTGAAAAATCCTAAAACTTTCAGATAGACATAGGATAACTGTTCCAATGTTCATCCCTTGGGTCCTAATGTCATCTTTCTCTAAAATAATACATTGAGCAACAGATAGATTACTATTTTTTTTTCGTAATAATGTGTGTTTGTGTTTAAAAAAATAAATGAATCTCGAAGCAATTATACGGGAAGATACGGGAAAAAAAGCTGTTTCAATAAATTGATAAATTGAGCATTTGTTTCTGCCGTGCTTATTTGCTTCACAGTGCTGGAGATACTTAGACCTTTTCCAGGTAACCAATAAGCATTAGCATATGCAGTATATCAACCCTAAATCTGCATTTCAGATGCTACGAGCATTATATTGGCATTGTATCAGCATCTTGAGTGCTATTTGTTGTAAAGTTGCATTTCAAATGCTATTTAAATGCTTGTAGCCTGTAATAAGCATTTCGAATGCAAAAAAGCATTAATGAAGCATTATCATGGAATTGCAATAAAGGCCAAAAGTGGCATTATGTTGCATTTAAGGCGACTTAACTGCTTGAATGATTAATGTAATGGAGGGCTACAAATAGTGAGATCATGATCCTCATAAATTTCAATCTCACGTATCCACCAGTCATATGGTGACATAAGAAAATTTTTAAACATTCGATAATAGCAAAGTGAGGGGCTTCAATGTTAACGCAGGGCCGGTTCAATGATGGAGCAAAATATGAGCGTCTTGTGGCATTTTTCTTCATCTTTTTTCTATAGCTTTCTCATGGCATTTCATGTAAATCCTCTCAATCTAAAAATGTATAACTATATAAAAAAATAGTCTTCGTGGTCTTAAGAGTATACTATCATAAAATATGGATGTTTCTATGACTTAGTCATATAAACCATTTGATTTTTTTTTCTTATCATGGTTTACCTTTATATTACAACTCATTATCTTTCATTTTAAAATATAATCAAAAAAAAACTAAATTTTTTTTTTTTTCACTCTAACTCAAATTTGGTAATCCCTATGATGAAAAAAATCTGGGCGAAATATTGGAAAAGAAACAATCCTACGAAATCTAACATAGTTCAAAAGAGTATTGTAATCTTTTTAACGTAGGACTACGTTTCTCTTTTCTATACCAGGTGTAATTTCAAAATTTTGTAAAATGAGAGCGTTACGCAAAAGTGAAAGGTTATGGAACGCTAATTACTCTCGTTTGGCTGAATAGAATGACTTCATTTATACACCGTTTGACCAGAAAAGCTTACAAATATATTGCATTAAAATTTCTTTTAAGTGTTATTTGTATAAGTAGTTCTATTTTTTACTTAAAAATGAGCTACTTTTGCTCGCATACATATCTGCATACGACCACGTTGAAAATATGGCTTTCCCTTTCCCGGTCCTCAAACACATGTAACAAATGGTTAAAATTGTCTTCTTCTTTTATTTCACTCGGTTTTATTTCATGTTTAATACAGCCATAGCCACACCCCTCAGTTGCAAATTTATTTTGATTTGTTGTCGGTGTCTGCTGAAGCCCGTCCCCTCTTATGAAATTTGCTTCGTACTGCATGGATGTGCCTCTCTTCTTTTGAGGAAATGCTATCAACGCCAGTATAAAGTACACGATTCGAACCAAAATGATTTCTTAGGAATATTCGAATTCGATAGAGCGGTTGTGTTTTGCAATCTCTCATTACGAAGATTTTTTCTCGTTTTTTTTACCTCGGACGTTTCCTCGTGATTGCGCGTCTGGCTCACAAATTATCACCTGCGCTTGCTCATCTACAAGCCAGAAGGAAGCGCTGAAAAGTTTTGCAAGTTTCTCCGCTCGTAAAAATCGTTAATCCTCGTGGGCGGTATCCGCTGCCGAAGCCGGGCACCTTCCAGCGGAAAACGATATTTGTGCCAAATAGATTACTAGAATCATTCCACGGTCCCGTCGGCGAATCGCAGCACATTATAATGTCCTGCAGGCAAAATAAACCGAAGATAAAAAATAAATTCTAGCGCGTATCATAGCCGCTGTCCTTTTCAGGACAATCAATTAAATTTTACAATGAAAGAGTTTGCGTTAAATATTATCCAAAATAGAACTTTTGGATTGTTTGAGGCATTTAGTCGAGAGTTGTAAATTATTTCATAAGAAGGGATAAAAACGTTTAATATTAACCAACCATATGTAATAATTAGATGATACCATTTTTAAATACCATACACCAATGCAGTCCTACGTGAACCTCGCAGTTATATCCCTGATATAACTCGCCTTTAATTTTGCATAGAATGGCTAAATGCTTCTGAAAAATAGGCTTTTATCACCGAAGAAAAACCTCCATCACATATTGTAAATATGTTGTTTCGTGTTGTGTTCCTTATGAAGTTTGTTTTTAAAAACACGTTTGAGAGCCGAATTTGACCAATATCAAGAATGTTTTTTTTTAACTGTCCATATCGGCTCGCAAACGTTAGTATTGTTGTAATCATGTACGATATTATAGATTACGATACGATTAGATCACCATCATTAGAATTTATGAGTGGCCCCAACAGTATTCATGCTTCTTAGAGCGCAGATTGCGTCCCTTCGATGTGACCTGAGGTAAAGCCACTGTTTTCTACGTTGCTTCACTCAATGCTTTCCCGGTAACCTCGGATCTCGTCAATAGTGCATCCTGTTGCTGCTGAGTAAATCAAGGCGAACTTGATATCCGTCACCATTTGCTGAGTTTTAGTGGGAACGTTGTTCTTTCCCTTAGGGTCGGTTCATAAACCACGTAGACTCATTTTTAAAAATCTCAGAGCCCCTCTCCCCCCGTCGTCGTAAGCTTTTCTTCATACAATTTTTTGAAGACTTTGGTCGACGATGAAATAGAAGCGGTTGACGAATTCGTGTATCTAGGCCATTGGTGACCGCAATAACGACACCAGCAGAAAAATACAAAGGCACATTATGGACGGCAACCGTTACTACTTCGAAATCCGAAGGTCGCTGAGTTCGAGCCAGTGCGCCAACCTACAAAGTTGACCATCTACAAGACATTAATTAAACCGGTAGTCCTCTACGGCCCAGAAACATAGACATTGCTAGTGGAGGACCAACGCGCACTTATAGTCTTGGAACGAAGGGTGTTGCAAACGATCTACGGTGGAGTGCAGATGGAAGATAGAACGTGGAGGAGATGAATAAACCACGAATTGCACCAGTTGCTGGGAAAAACTTCCATCGTTCACACCGCTGATGCAGGGAACTACTATAAGAAGAAGAGGCGTAAATCGCGCAAAGTGGATCGATCAAGTAGAAGGTGGCATGTTTCACATTTGAACTAAAACCTAAAACGGAACATCACACAACGAATGGTTGCGGTTGGCGCAACTGACGAAATTACACTCATCTTGCTGGATGTACTATCCCTCTATTCGCTATCAACACTGGACAAAAACATTAGTCGTTGTACATAATCTCCCTGAGTTGATTTGAAAATTGCTTTTAAAGAAAGATTTTAGGCTCAACACTTTCATCAGGCCAGTTTATCTTAAATAAGAAAGGCTCACAAAAAACCGAGGATCAATCCCATAACTTTTCAGATCTCCGAAGAAATTGAAACAAACATTGACTTCTCCCCATTTTGGCTGCCAACTACCCTGGTATCCACGCCAATGCTATCAGCACCACGGCTTAAGGGAAAACGCAATAAAAACCACAAGAGAGAGAGAGAGAGAGAGAAAAAAAAATCCATGAACGTAATGAAATTAAATAGATGAAAGGTAACCACACCGTGAATCCATATCAACGTTGAGTTATACTCTTGCTGTCATTTTTCATCAGCTGATATAGTGGAGCCTCTCGCCGCAGAAGGTGGGCTTCGGTGTTTGCCGATGAAAGGCATTAAAAGATGAATCAAATTATTTGGATTTTATTGCCAAACAAGATAGCGTGTGCTGAACGTATGTTATGATGGATTCACAACATCTTATTCAATCCATTAGAACGATTTTAGTACCATTAGTCATTCCAATAATTCATACCTACACTGATAAAAAGAAACATTGAATTTTCAGCGTTATCTAATGCCCCTTTATGTGCTAGATTTGGCAGAAAATAATGGGATACGTCATGTAAACTTAAGCCAGATAACGCGTGAATCCAGCCTGTTGCATAAAAGATTACAAACATTGTGGTATGGCCCATGAAAGATTGCAAACAATTACGTTATTTACGCCTCCTTTGGCTTGAAATTAAACGAGGGAATATTGTACGCGTTGGTTAGAATTCATTATTTTTTTCTGTGTAGTTAAGCTTGAATTTACACGTGGAAACAACAAATTTGTTACTCTCTGCTGCAAATTCTATACCTATGCTAAGTTTCGTTCTCAATTGGGGTCAACATCAATATACTGAACTATTTTTGTTAGGAAGTACATGAAATAGTGAAGAATTACTTTTCAAACTATCACTAGTAATTGAGATAAAATTCAATTAAATTCCTTTAGAATCTTTTAATTAGTTTAATTTGTTCAATCAGTGTAAATATTGAGAGTACAGGGCCCACGTTAATAAAACAGAAGAAAACCTATGTATGCATACTAATAAATTAGACGTAACCAAATAAAGCAGGTAAAATGAGGCATCCCTACACTCACTCACAGAAAAGTGCGTTTGATTGAAAGAATCAAAATTGTCCAAATTGTCGCTCGTTTGTGTCAGTTTCAGAATACCTGAAATTTCATTTTTTTTGTATACGAATATTTATACGATAATAATTCGTCGGCATTGAGCGAAATGACAACCACCATTGGACACCAAATAATAAATCGAATTTATTATATAATTTAAACTTACATTTCTGGTAATTTATAAATATATGGTTAGCCTCAGAGCTTTGTGGGATACCAATAATAATAACAAAACCTTACAACTTCTGCCCTTGCTACTGAAAAGTCTTTAAACAGCCTAGTTCTTTTTGTTTGCATGCTCCTTTCATCGGGCAGAACAAATTTCACTTTCAAGCATAAACAAGAACATTTTTGCATAAAATAAATTTTAAGGAGCACATTACGAGATTGTTCCAATGTAATCAACTCTAAGCTTTTTTTCCTAGCAGCCAGCTAATGGTTGTTGTTCACTTTGTACATTCTGTGGTATGCGGTGAATCCGGGCACACATTATGTAAGCGCTTGGTGTAGCTTTTGAGTGTTTTTTTTTTTCAATGAAAAGAAAAATACTCAGATCCTCTGGATACAATAGCCCGCGAGAGCAGGTTTTCAATGGCAATGGAAAAGATGAAAATTAAAATTTCTTCCAACGGGCTTTCTTGCGGCTTAGTATGTTTTGTGGTTTAGATGAGTAGCGTTGTGTGCCGTAATACGCCTCGTAAACAAAATATCTAGTTTTAATACAATTGAATTTATCAAATATTTTCTCAATTTATGAAATACGCCAATGCAATGCATATTTTGAACGTGATTATTGAATGTACTATATTCATCCCATATTTTTCGAGCAACCAAAGGTGTTTAAATAAACTTTTACCGAACTTGTTTTCGGTAGTTCTAATTAAAACTGTCTTGTTAAAACATTCTTTGCAATACAAAGAATACAGCGTGCAAAATATTTACTAACGGTGGATTTTTATTTTTGTCCTACCTGAATTCGTTGATTTTAATCGTATTTATTAGTAATTCACTGAATTTGAGTTAAGTGCCGAAAAAAACAACCCAATTTAAAGAAATAATAGTTGAAGAAAGGAATCACCAATAATAGGAAAGGATTTGCCGCGAAGAAAAAAAGTTAGAGCTATTTAACTTTTACATGACGTGGTGGATTTTTAAATATGCCGGTCACTGTAATCCACGTGTATTAATTCATTCCCTGAAAGTTTCAAGAAAATCCTACTTAAAAAAATTTTGGCGAACACTTTTGTCTGGTGCATTTTTTTCGAGTACAGGCCTTATATTAAATGAAGTGATTCTATAGAAAGTATATAGAATTTGAATTTGGCCAACATTTGCTCTATTTGTTTTAAACTTCACATCATATGAGGCTACAGTCAAAAAGGAATAAAAAAACCGAGTCAAACGACAGGGATTTCATAAACTGATATTTAAGTCAAATAAGAACTATAAGAAAGTTTTTCGGGGGCTCTAATACGATCTGGGTACTCTACATCCATTCAATATATTCGCTACCCTGTTTGACATTAAGCATAGTAATTATTTGGATCAACTGTCATTATGAAGAGTTGTGAATAAAACATTGAAAACATTTATGTTTATATCTTGTTTATATCTCCTTAAAAACAATTATTTTATTTGAATATAATTTTCAAGCAACAAATATTTGTTATTTTGATTGAGTAAATTTTTCATCATTTTGATCATGTCCAGAAAAAGATTAGTTCTCATTTTTAATCTGATAACTTCATAGTATGTTTTGTGGTTTAGATGAGTAGCGTTGTGTGCCGTAATACGCCTCGTAAACAAAATATCTAGTTTCAATACAATTGAATTTATCAAATATTTTCTCAATTTATGAAATACGCCAATGCAATGCATATTTTGAACGTGATTATTGAATGTACTATATTCATCCCATATTTTTCGAGCAACCAAAGGTGTTTAATTAAACTTTTACCGAACTTGTTTTCGGTAGTTCTAATTAAAACTGTCTTGTTAAAACATTCTTTGCAATAACTATAGTAATACACAATACTCGCTAATACTCGACTGAAAGAAAACCTTCGTCACCTGCCGTATATATACTAAGTCTGCACATTGTAAACGGAATACGTGTATCTGTCAAGATAAGCAATAAAGGTAGATTGAATCAAATAGAAATTATTAATCTTTCTTCTCATTTTCTAGTTACAGGTATTCCACTAAAAAGCTCATACTTACCAGGATTCATGGCAAGGCATATATATGTTGTTTAAAACAAACTAAAAATCACCCAAGTAACACAATTTGTTTCAATAAAGCAACGATTGCTTCTTTGCAACAAAATATGGTTGAAATATAAGGCAACCACGACGTTACGCGTTACTGCATTGCAATCAGAAAAGCGCAAGAAATGGAGTATATTTGCAACATATTATCTGAGTTTCAAACGTGTTGACAAAAAGCATCACGAAACTTATGACACTGATACCGTAAATTTACATGTCGAATGATAATCATGTTACTAGTGAGTTTTTAGTACGTTTCATCGATGTATCAACATTATATGACAAATACGCGAGTCTATCGTTCTTCGTTCATATTTGTTTTCAGTTTATAATTGGTTGCAGATGAGGTGCAATTATATTTAAAAAAAATGAACGTTGTTTTCACTGGTGTGCAGGCTTAAAAAACTGTGTATTATTAATAGTAATAATAAGAGCTTAGAAATTTATGATCTTAAAGACAATTTCATCAACGAACTCAGATTTATGGTGAAATACATTGTTTCACTTCGAAAAAATATAATGCGCTTAAGAAATGCGTAAAAAGTATCCCTTTTCGTTCTCTTGAAAAAGTAATTCTCAAATGATATTTTGAATTAAAGATTCCAAATTTGATTGCCATATTCTTGTCTGTCATGTGGAAATGAAATGTGTTTAATTTGAGTCATCTAATCTTAATAATAATGCAAATACATGAAAATATATGTCTACGCATGATTTCATCATATAATTTATCATGGTGGCTGAGCATAAAAAAAACTACATCGCAGATTGTAAGTTTATTGACAATTGTACAGTCACAGCGTTAATCAAAATATGAACAATTTTTTTATCGAAAGCCTACTGTTTCAGAAGAAAGTTCAATATAGCTAGGCACAACTGTTGTGAAGGTTATCCATTTAATTGAACACAGCTGTTTTCAAGTTACTGTGAAAGAGCTGCTGCTATGAAATTGGTTTAAATGGCCAGCCACTTAAAAAAAATCATTCAAGTAATAGTTGCACTCACCCAAGTAACTCAAAAAGAGTGTGAAAGTTTGTTTTTAAAATGTATTTGAATGATGGAATTACGTACATTCATGCCTGTGAAAAACAAATACATAGGAAAAAGCATTAATCTAAATCAACTACTTGTCTTTTAGCCAATTCATTGAATCCGAAGGCCAACAAAATGAATAAAATGTTTGCTCTAAAAAAAACTTCGTCGGAATATGTGTATTAATTAATTTAGGTTTACATAATTGTTTTCAAAAAATATTTTTTAGCGTGAAGAAGTTTCTGTGATTTTAACAGCAGGTGTTAAATCCAATAAAATAGGAACAACAAATATTCATTAAAGAATAAAAACATTTATGCATGTATGACGGAGTTAAAATAAAGAAGCGTTTTAAGATTAACAATACCAATAAGTGTTTTTTTTTTGACCCTAGAACAATAGTACTTTTTAAACTTGATTTTAGTAATAAAATCTTGCTATGTATATGAATCAAGTAACATTTTTCCTAAGCTTCATCCCATCGCACAATTTAAATCGGGCATTTCTGATTGAAATCTCGTATATCTCGTACGTATCTTCGATATATGCCTTAAATCTAGAATGAAGAAAAGATAATTACTGTTCGCCAAACCAAAACTATTATATCATGAGAAAAGGGTAGCCAAATTTCATTTCGATTTTTTTTTCTAAGCCCATCATTGTGAACAATATATAAACAAATTTGATCGGCGATGTACGGCTTATTTTTCTTAATTCCAAAACACTGGACTGTTACCGAGATGTTCATTTGAACGTTGCCATACTGTAGCATTTTCCCATTGCAGCTTGCGTAGTATGAAACATGTTTCTAATACGTTGCAGATTTAATAATATTAATCATAGTTTTCCTATTGAACTGCAACCTTACCGCAACGGTTTTTAACATACATGAACTTGTTTGTGTAGCTTATATAATGTCATGATATAAGTTACACCAGAATCATGTTGCAAATGCATGATTTGAAACAAGCATTGCATGCGTAGAGTGTGAGCACAAGTATGTGTTAAACGTCAGTTGTCAAAAGAAGTGTACAGAAGGAAGTGTAGTTTTTAAGACAATTGAGTAAAAAAATCAAATTTCAGGCAATGTTCCTTCCTATTTAAATGGTTTTCCGCAGCACTAGCTCTCTCATGAATATATGACCAAGGAAATAAAATAAAAACAAGTCTTAGTAACAAGTATCTTTTAACATTCTCTAGGATGGATACCAATAACCTCTTATCACCAACTTTCAATATTCACAATCGTATCGAGCACCTTGCCAAAGTTTGTTTTTTAATTCATTCCCTATGCAGTCATCAACATGATAGCAAACATCCTCTTCTGTAAAATGGGACGTATAAGTTTATATCTGTGGATCGATCCAAGGTTTGAACTGTTCATTAAATAAAATATATGTTTTTGTCAACAGACTGATAAAAAGTTAAGCACTTAAGATTTTAGATATGGAGTGAAGAGTTTTCATTCATCTGAGATTTTTTTTTAAATGATATCGCATTTTGAGCTAAAACTCCTAAGCTGGAGAAGCTCTGGGAAGCAATTGCTCTTTTGATATTTTAATTGAACGACCAATACTGGTGTTATCTGAAACTTCTATGATATAATTTCTTCCTATAAAAATAATTTGCTTTCAATTACGAACTATATGGGTGAATGAGAGAAAACGTTTACAGCTTAAATAATGTTAAAATATTATCCTATCAGCGAACATTGCATAAATGTTATTCTAATATGAAAGACGTTAGAGAGTATATTCCCCACGATATTTCACCACGATTAAATATATGCTATAACGCTTTATATGCTAGGAGTCCAGAAATTATTGGCAAATTCGTTGGACTAATCAAGCACAACGAATTAATCATAAATCATGTTTTGCAAATCAGCTTTTGAAATCATCAAGATTTAATGAATCTGACTGAATGTTAATGACTATGCATAACACTGGTCAGCATATTTGAATAAAAAAAACTATGTAACCTGCAATCAGTTCAAATGATTGAATTTATCTTGGGTTTTAAACATTTGGAAGGAAATACTTCATTCAATAAATTTATGACTTTCCATCGTTAATGTAATTAAACAAATAAGCTGGAACTCTTCTGAAATGTATTCAACAACACTTTGTTTCACGGTTATATTTCTCCTCTCTTTTGTAAGATTTCACTCAAAGTATTCTAGCTGTGGTATGTAACATCAGCTGTGGCATGGTACCTGGATGCCATACTAGTTACTAGATGGTTGCATATCCATTGCAGTATATTTTCACAACTACGTGTGAGAGTAAGTTACAAAAAGGGTGTTGGTAACTTATAGGTTCATAATAAAAAATGAAACAAGATTGTATTTTAAGATTATGTTGCAATGAAGTTCCTAGCTTCAACAAGTTTTACATACCCAAAGTGATATTTATTTGAAACAAACAAACTCCATCTGACTTGAGAACATAATTCAATGTTAATAATTTGTGTCAAATTTGAATATATGGCAACGTTAGTGCACTTTAAAGTATCCTTTGCAACATTACATCAGCTCTGATGCAACAGTGTTTGATTTCCTGTGCCTGTTGATAGTCGTATTAGTAACCAGAAAATGAAAACCATTTTTGAACGATGTTGCATGTGTTGCTTGGG
>JASCZW010015873.1:0-19750 GCA_034211315.2 Aedes japonicus
ACCATGGAGACGCTGCTTGGCGTAGCCTGGGCAATGTTGTCAGTTTGACAGTTTGACGTGACAAGCATCAAAGGCTCAGTTTGTTTTTCAGCATTTCAGCTTAACATTTACATAAAAATTGAACTTATGAATTGCAACTACTATATTCATAAAATACAGGCGTTCGCTTTTTGGCAGTATAGGAAGATATTCAAAAATTTTGTTTAATGGAATTAATCATCAAACCTGGCTCTCCTATCACTTCAATTGCTATCTTTGAAATGTAACTAGAATAGTATAAATACATTTTTTACAGCATGTCTTATAAAGGGTGTTCCGATCAAAAGTTGGTCTAACAGTAATTTGAGTGAGTCGATCAAAGTTTTCATTAAGAAGTCAAATTCTTTTTCTTTTTCAAGTTCAGTAAATACAGAATACAGTAGAAATATTCAGCTAAACTTGCTTTTCACCAAATGCGAATTGCCGGGTCTTTCGTTTAACACCTGCCATACGATTTTGTATGGTCTCCTTGTCCACTTTATTCGCCGCAAAACGCCAGTTTGACTTGAAGTGTTTCTCGCCCACAACAGCTTTTTGTGTCTTCTTAAGGTTCCGCTTGACGATGGCCCACTATTGTTCGATTGGGCGGAGCTCTGGCGTGTTTTCCTTGGTTCTTGTCCTTGGGCACCACTTGAACGTTGTTGGCAGCACCTTTTTCCCGTAATGACAAGATGCGCAATCCGGCCAAAATAGAACGCAACCATTGTGTCACTTCAGGAAAGGCAGTAGATGTTTTTTTAGGCACTCGCTCAGATAAATTTCCTGGTTGACGGCTCCGGTCGCAATGTAAACGTTGCTCTTCAGGTCACAGGTACCGATGGCCTGCCACACCAGATATTTCTTCGTGAACTTTGACAGTTTGATGTACTAAAACATATCTGCCACCTTTCCCCGTTCGATTGCCGCATAAAATTCCTGTCCAGGAAGCTGTTTAAAGTCTGCCTTGACGTAAGTTCCATCGTCCTGTACCACGCAATCAAACTTCGTCAGCATCGTCGTGTACGACTTTCGTGATCGTGCTTTGACCGACGTGTTTTGTTTATCGTTGCGATTTGGAATCGCCACTTTTTGTAAGTTGACAATCCAGCTCGTTTTTTAGCTCTATCCATGGTTGAAGGCGCCACTTCCAGCTTCTTTGCAACTTCTCGGACGGAGAAGTTCCACTCGAAACAGCGGGTAACTCTTTTTGTCGTCACTGTGGCCTCCGGCTTTCGATTTTCCCCCGATCCAGCTTTCCTGGCTGTCGACAAAAGTTCGCCGAACACTTTTAATATGTTGGTCACAGTTGATTTGGCCACATTCAACAATTTCGCCAACTTGGCGTGAGAGTAGTTTAGATTTTCGCCATGCACGTGCAAAATTTTGATGCGTTGCTTCTCTTCCTTCGCTGAAATTTTGATAACTGAAGTGCTAATCTGAAAATCAAAATAGAGAAATCATGCTACACAGACACATCTTTAAAATGAGGGGTGTGAATTTTTTTTTAATGCACGATGAAAGGAAATGCATCACCAAATTTTGATCGAAACACCCTCTATAAGAACTATGTTTTTCCTCAAACTTGAATATTTTCCAACGAAGCACTTTAAAAATTCCTCTTTTCAAACCTTTATAACTTAAAATAAAATTAAAACAGAAACTAATTGATTTGCAGGACCGTATGAAAAACCACAATTATATGTTGTAGCTCCCACGAGCTCCTTTTGCTGCACTGAAAATCAAATTTGGTTTATATTATGAAATCTAAGGTACACAGTTCGAACAAAACCTGTAAAATTATTAGTTCTTGAATGTAACAAATTAACCTCTATCATATTAAACAGAAATTTACGCGTGATCTTAAATTTACCGCGCTAAAAAAGTTTACTGTAAATAAACTCGTGCTGTTAATATAAAAGCTGTAAATATAAAAAAATACTGTTATCTGCGGTTTGGATTTTTTGAGGTTAGAAATAAAGTATATGATTTCAAATGATTTCATTCGTTCAAAAATAAATGCAATAAGTTGTTAATTTCAAATCTTCTGTTTATTCGCCTTCAAAAACAGTTTTCAGGCTGATTCCATGTGCAGCAGTTATATGATGTTTTGCAGGATTGAGATTTGCAGACGAGTTTACCTTTGTAGACTGGATGAATATGATATAACTTTGCATGAAGGTTCTCACTGTTCACGATATATCAAATTGAAAATTGCATGCAACCATTAATTTTTTCGATATATTTTCATAGAAGTTCCAGATTAAATCATAAGTAATTTTCATATTTTTTTTCTGTGTAGGACTAACGAATCTATTCTTCATTTAATTCAAAAAATACTGATTTGTACTTTTTGAGAAACTCCCGCCGTATTCAATGGAACACGTGGAACTGGCAGTAGCACGAAGCAATTGATGACACAGAAAGAAAATTCGTGTATTGTATGAAAACAATATAAAGAGCTAAGAATATTTTGTTACACATTAAAACAAACCACCAGGTCTCTCTGATGGTTGCATGAATAACTGACTGATCTACCATATCGACTCGAAATGCAATTGAAAAAAAAAACAAAAACGCAACCACAAAGAGTTATTTAACCTTTATTTGTTTATGTTTCTGACAAGGGGTTTGATCTCGTATCGATCCAGCTGTTATTGCATCCTTGGTTGATCTCACTTGGCCGTAGTGACTCGTGAGAAGTTACTTGATTAATGAGTATGAAGCTTTAACTCTCAACAGCGCTTAAACTTTTATTTTGGGATGAATCAATAACGCTTGCCCTTACCAGCAGCAACAGCAGCACGTATAAATACAATAGAAAAGGGGGCTACCCCGACGTAGTAGTTAACATCCATACCTCTCACGCCAAAGTCACGAGTTCGAATCTCACCCCCGGACAAGTTACGAAAATTCCCAAAAGGTATTTAAGTAACTACGACGGGAGACGAACCAGCCCAGAGCTGAAAACTTCGAGAATAGAGGATTAAAAAAAAAAATACAATAGAAAAGAAGCAGGTAACAACAGGTAACAAACAGGTGTAATAATAGCATTTCATCAAATGACAAGGAATATGAATGTTTCGAGAGAATAATTCTTGGTACAAAACGCATGTTTACGAAAGAAACGAGTGAAAGCTAATTTACAAAAACAACTTTTAAGTGTGTCGAAAATATATCGTCAAACAAATACGCTTTGGCTATAATTGCACACCATAATGTACTGATAATCATCACGTAGTCGTGTGAAATAATGGCCTTTTTTCATTCACAATCTAATCAGTTGCATTAGGTACAACATTTTGCAATGCGTTTGAATACCGTATGCGTGACAACGTTTCAATCAATAAGCAATGTCAAAATTTAAGAAAAATCTCAAAAATTTCGTTTTGATTTTTTTTGGAGTTTTGGATATTTTTGAGAGTTTTAAACTATGTCAATCACCACGTTCCGCTAGTACACATGAATCGTTTAATCCAATGTATTTAAGAATCAAGAGTTATAGTTAGAGTGAATCATTTTTTTTTTTTTCATTGGAAATTTTTTTTGCATACAGCTCCTTGCAAAATAGGATTTTTTCAGCCAAAGCCGTGCATTTATCTAATGAGTCTTGCCATTAGATTCTTTTAGCAACTAATTACATAAGCCACAATACGCAACATATCTTTATATATATATATATATATATATATATATATATATATATATATATATATATATATATATATATATATATATATATATATATATATATATATATATATATAGGGTGTTCAGTTCCTTAGTGCAAATATTTTGAGGGGCGATAGAAGATCATATTTGAAGAAAAAAAATGTTCTACGCATATGATCAAATCTCAAAAACCACGAAGTTATTAAACTTTTTCTGTTTTGGTCTATGCTTGCCAGAAATTGGCTCTAACTCTAAAACCATGCCATCAAACAAAAAACTGTTACCTTTATCGGATAGTTTGGTAAATTTCCAACTTAAAAGCGTCCTTTTTACTTTCTGTAAGTTGCATTTAGACACATTTCAGGGATAAACGAATCTAAAACTTTTGTTTTTCTGCGGATTTTCCTTATTATTTCAAAAAATACGTAATAAAGTTTATTGTTTTGTCTAACCAAAGATGCCTCTCAAACCGCTCTACAACTCTCTTTTTGACACCAACTTTCTATCTTGTTTAGTTTTGTCGCAAATTTGTACTTAACACATCTGGTTGGGTCGTTAATCAACAGTTGCGTAAAACACGAATTCAACCCACCGTGCGTTGCTGTTGACGTCTGTTTGCAGCGCGCATAGCACACCTGATCGCCACGTGGAGTGACGGTATGAAAAGTGTGACAAAAAAAACAATGCTGCGGACGGTTCAATTGAACGCATGATGAAAATTGAAAATGTCCTTTTTTCTCGATACCATTGTACATTGAACTTGTTCATTGAACTAATTAGGTATTTTCCAATGATTATTCAAATTAAAACACTGATCTTCGTTTCTTTCATAAATTTATTTCAATAGTTGCTCAATGTGTCCTCCATTTTCTTGGATGCAGTACATGATCCTCCTTCGGTCTCTTCCACAAGGTTAATATTATTCATTTTCTCTTGTATCTTTCGGGCAGCAATAAAAATTCGGTCAATTAGCTGTTCGCAAGTATTGATTGTCGCCGAATACACCTCTTCCTTCATGCACCCCCATAAAAAGAAGTCCATGGGAGTCAAATCCGGACTCCTTGGGGCCAGGAATCGGCCCATTCCGTCAATCCACGGTTCCCGATAGTTGGCGTTCAGAAAATGTCTTACCGCATTTGTGGAATGAGGTGGAGCTCCGTCCTGTTGAAACACCAAGCGCCGTCTCACAGCAAGTGGGACATCCTCCAACAAGATTGGAGCTCGTTCTCTAAAAATTCCAAATACTTCACACTGTTTAGCGAACCTTCGATAATGTACGGCCCGATGAGCTGTCGGTCATATATATACCCGGCTGTTCTTGTTTCTTTGACCACTCTTGGGTTTTCAATTGCCCACGTGTGGTCATTGTGGATATTGAAGTATCCTGCACGGGTAAAGGTGCACTCGTCCGTCAAAGGATGCTTTTCGAGAAAAATACATCCTCATCCCTTTTCGCTGTCATAATCCTGCTGAACTCAAGCCGGAGTGGTTTATCTCTTTCCAGAAGCTCCTGAACTTGCAGCGTATGGAAACGGATGCATATTCTCTTTGTTTAAAACGTTCCATACGCTCCAGTGAGAGACCGGTAACTGAGCTGCAACTCGCCTTGTACTGGTTTTGGGATCGTTTCTCACAGTTCTTAAAATTCTCTCCTCCATGGCCGGCGTCAGCGACCGGCGGGGCTGGTCGGCTTGAGTTGCAGTCCAAAATAACGTTCCATTCCGGAACCGACGGTGTGTAGACGTGAAGGTTCCTGTCTCAACGTAATGTTTACAAACTAAACATCTTACACACTTGTATTATTTTTACATACTTGCGTTTGGCAGTCGACGGTTGGGAAATCTGCGTCCATATTCTTGTTGGGCTCTCGTTGCCACACAGTTGGCAAAACCGTAACAGAGATGAATATCCGCCAGCTCTTCTGGAGAATACATGTTTGTTTTCTGCCAGCTGTAAATTTCTGTTTAGATTTTTCTTCTTTCATACCGTCACTCCACGTGGCGATCAAGTGTGCTATGCGCGCTGCAAACAGAACGTCAACAGCAACGCACGGTGGGTTGAATTCGTGTTTTACGCAACCGTTGATTAACGACCCAACCAGATGTGTTTAGTACAAATTTGCGACAAAAACTAAACAAGATAGAAAGTTGGTGTCAAAAAGAGAGTTGTAGAGCGGTTTGAGAGGCATCTTTTGGTTAGACAAAACAATAAACTTTATTACGTATTTTTGAAATAATAAGGGAAAATCCGTAGAAAAACAAAAGTTTTAGATTCGTTTATCCCTGAAATGTGTCTAAATGCAACTTACTGAAAGTAAAAGGACGCTATTAAATTGAAATTTGCAAACTATCCGATGAAGTAACAGTTTTGTGTTTGATGGCATAGTTTTAGAGTTAGAGACCAATTTCTGGCAAGCATAGACCAAAACAGAAAAAAGTTTAATAACTCAGTGATTTTTGAGATTTGATCATATGCGTAGAACATTTTTTTTCTTCAAATATAATCTTCTATCGCCACTTAAAATATTTGCACCAAGGAACCGAACACCCTGTATATATATATAAATATTCTTCAATGTTCTAGAAGAAAGTTAGCTTCGAGCATCGGCAAAGAACAGCATTATCTATTTAACGGTGGCGTGAGTGGTCAAGTGAACGAAGAAAATATGAAAAGTAAAACTGATTCCAAGTGATATATGATGGTGCTGTAGATGAAAATCATGACTGATTGGCTTGTTGGTGCGAGTTTACAACAACAAAAACAAATATGTGCGATAAATAAAAAATAAATTTCCTTAAAATTCATGGAATTCAATCAGGTAACCTCAAAGAATGCCGAAATTGGTCTACAATTAACAGTTCATTTGCATTACATTTAATATTTGGTTTAGTGATTTTCCCACAAATCAATGATTTCTTACACACTAAGAAATCATGAACTTTACACGAGACCTAATCCATGTTTGTAAATAGTCCGGGAACGTCAGGGAATGTAATAGTCGAGGAACGTAAAGAAAGATTTCGTGTAAAATTCTGTCTCCTGAAACTGAAACATACGCAATTCGACAAAAAATGTGTTGAATTTATTTTCTCGTCTCTCATCTCAACACATTCTTATGCGCTAAAGGACGCTTGCATGTGTCGGTCTCAGGGACAGAAATTTACACGAGATTTTGGTAGTGTGTATTAGAGTGGCTCACCGTTTATATGAAAAAACGTAAACTTGACCACATGAAGCCAGAACAGTTCTTTTTTGGATCCATTTGGGGTCCCAAACAACTGTGTAAAATTTGGTAACGATGGGTTGTAAACCGGCTTCCAGCATTGCGTTTGAAATTTGTATGGAAATTAGTATGGGAAAACGTACTCTTTTGCATTTTCATCCCTAGAGACTTTTTGCTTGGATCACCTAACTAATCAGTTAAAAGTATAGTCCATAATGTGCCTAGCAACTTTGTCAAAAGATGTGTGGCGCTAAAATGTCCCTAAAAAAAGTTATAGCTTTTCTAAGATTGTTGGATCGAATTAAATACCGAAAATAATGTTTTCTGCCAACACTGCCAGTGTACCAATGGAAGCCAGATTTCAATCCGCAATAACGTTTCTTGTCTTATCGATTTGGAATGTTCAGATGAACTACTCATAAACATTTGCACAACTTTATGGGTGTATTTGGAGATGAAAAATTGGATACCGCATGAACAACAACCATAAGAAGTGCCTAACCACCAATTCGGGGTGTCATCCCAACCATAAGTGGTTGGGTAATAGCATCTATAATATCGTTTCTGAATGGTACATGTTTATAAGGGATGTTTTGGTTGATAATATTTGGCAAACGTGAGCATTCGTTGTAGGCTGTTTTGGTCCCTTTTTTGTAATATGCAAGAGCTCATGTTTCGTAGTGTTTGCAGCTGTGCAGTTCGGGAAAAAATTGAACATGAATGTTGACCAACCACGAAGAAAAAGTTTATGTTCACACCTTAGAGAAGTTGCAGTCTCCCGAAAGTGCCAAGAGAAGGAAGGTGGGTATAATAGTTTCGGCTGCCCAACGGTGTTTTTAGTACCTTTGTTCAGAACGCATAGAGATTCGATCTTTGAAAAAGTTTCGTCATAATTTTGAATTCTACTTAAAGAAACCACCCACACTTGTGAGTGGCCACAACAGCTTCTTTACTGTTTGTTTATATCGATGCAAAAATCGACTACCTGTTTCGCTGCCGACGTGAGTTAAATTCAGCACACCGTTTACCAAAACAGATCCCACTGCAAACCCAACAATTTTATCCTACATCTCAGTGATTTCTCATGGAAGTGCAGAGAATTTTCGGCTTTCTTCAAAGCAAGTATCACGTCAACATATTCCTACCCATTCCCTAATAGAACTGCATTTGGGCGTGGCCGGCGCTGGTATTGTATTAGTTATTGTCTTAGGCTTAGGATCACCGGTTCTTACACATTAAGAATGCAGCTGATCTGACAATAACGGAGTAGCAACCTCGGATGGTCAATCATGCACGTGCTCATGTTCGTGCTCATATTTTCTTCAATGTTCTAGAAAGATTTTGGAATTATCAAAAGGCACATATTCCTTGTAGAACATGATTTTGAATATCCCCACTTTTAAACATTGCTTTAAAAAACAATAGCATATTATGTTTACAGTGTGTTCTTGTGATGACGACAAATCTGTTACTAATTCACGCCATTTTTCCTTAAAGAACTCTTCCAACATTGCCTGGTAAGCATTCAAATATTTTCCCAATCAAACTGAATCCTTTACAGATCCTTTCGGAAAAAATAACTTTCTTACCATTAATCATTCCTGTGAGCGAGGCAAATTATTTCAAGTGTGTCTCTTCTGCCTTATAACCGCATATGATTTATTCTGACTGTCCCAGCTACCTAGCAGCTATTGCTACAAAACGTGTGCTATCTCAACTCTTCTTGCCTGGTAGCACCAGAATTTCATCACCATTAGCAAATCCGGACAAAAAGACGAATATGAATGTTGTACACTTTTCCACACACACATTCCACCCTTACCTCAGCAGCAACAACAAGATCCCAAAGGCAAAACCAGTGTTGATTGTCTGGTTGGTGGGAGGCAGGGGTGGAAAGGATAAATACATTTTCCACATCTTTAACACATCAACCCGAAAGTTGGAACTTTTACCGCTCTCCGGTGTAGCACCGATTAAACCTCGTCGTCGTCATAGGAGGGAGGCGGGGAGCGGAGGGTTGAGAGCAACTGCTCAAGATTTCTCCTATGCTAATTTGTAATTGTGCCAGATCAAATAAATTTTCCTGCCGAGAAAACTCCAACAGTCGTAAATTATTCAACTCAACCGGAGTGCTAAAAAAGCGTAATGATTTATGAATCATAAGTGGAAGTATAATGCTAGCTGCTGCCAGTTGCTTACCGGATCTGGCTCAAGGTGGGAAAGGGATATGTGACAAAAAACGCACCTCGCTTCCCTTACATGAGCGGGTCGGGGATGGGAAATGTAAATTTTCCGGCTTCAACCCAAAGAAGCTTGACACGGTCGTTTGTTTTGTCCGAAGAAGGAAATTCATCTTCCAAAAATCCGGTGCACGTGGTCATTTGTAAAATTAGATTTTAGAACAGAAACAAGCAAAAATTCGGCACGCAGTGGTCATCTCGAGATAATTTATTTCATGCTGTAGGAATTGGAGAGCGTATCCTTTTCATTCAAGTGGGTGGATGTGTGTATCGTCTTAGCCAGTGTAAGGAATTTCCTCCTGCTCACACCTCACCGCCTTTGTGAGGAATGTTGATTCTACGAGTCAAACGGAAGATACTTCCAAGATTTATGTGAATATTAAATTTCCTTTTCGAAAAGGGATCACTTCTTCGGGGTGAATGCCGGTCCGTTCGAAGGTAAATTAGAAGACGATGAAACCATTGAGAAATCTATTTCGATTTATTAAGTTGGCATGATGAAATTTTTGAATCTTAGAAGGGTGGACGCAGTAGGTCACTCAGTCAGCATTTGTTTCGGGGTTGAATCGAATTAATTTGTGCTTTAAAGGGATTGAATCTATTGGAAGGGATGCGCTCGATCAATCAAGTATCGTGCACGCTTCTTTTATTTGTGGTATTCCAAGCGTAATGAATGTGAAATAATTCGCGCGGGATCCTGGCTTAGTTCAGTCGGTTGAGGCGCGGTTACAGAACGATAACGTGCTGGCGGTGCCTCAGTTCTTTTCCCGGTCTGATCTAGGTTTTAAAAAAGTTTAAAAATAAATGACTGCAATAATCTGATCCCAGATCCTTTATGTTAACGTTATACGACATGACTTGAAGCCAGAAAAAAAATACAAATAAATAATGATTGCTTTAAAAAAAAACACATAGCTTTGGGAGGTTAAGTAAAAAAAAAAATACCTGGAAAATGTGAGCTGTTTAGTGGAATGACTAGAAAATGAGGAGAAAGATTAGTAATTTTCATTTAATTCCAACTACCTTTATTGCTTATCTTGACAGATACGCGTATTTCATCTACAATTTGCAGACTTCTTCTGTGTCGTGCTCTAATATTCGACATTAGTACACAACACTGAAGAAGTCTGCATTTTGTAGCCGAAATACACGTATCTGTCCGGATGAACAATAAGGGTTGTTTGAATTAAAGCATGAGCATGAGCATGAGCATGATTGACCGCCCGAGGTTGCTACTCCGTTGTTGCCAGATCAGCTGTAATTACACATAGAACCAATAGATGATGCTTGGGACTAGCATACATCCTCAATGTGTAAAAACTGGTGATCCCAAAATAAGGCAATACCAACGCCGGCCTCGCCCGAATGCAGGTCAAGTAGGGAATGGGTAGGAATATGTTGACGTGATACTCGCTTTATTGGAAGCCGAGAACACCGCTGCACTTCCACGAGAAATCACTGGAATGTTGGATAAAATAGTTTGGTTTGCAGCAGGATCCGTTTTGGTAAACGGTGTGCGGGACTAACGTCGGCAGCGTATAAGATATTTAACTATGTTCCCGGTTTATGCTCTGCACAGAGATGAACAGTAAAATAATTCAAATTTTGGCACCGATTTAAACCAACAGTAAGGATGCTTTTGAGGCCACTCACAAGTGTGGGTGGTTTCTATCATTTGAATACAAAAATATGTCAAAATTCCGAGTTTGATGATCAATTTAAACCAACAGTAAGGATACTGTTGGGGCCACTCACAAGTGTGGGTGGTTTATTTCAGTTGAGGGTTGTTGGAATTAAATGAAATCAACTAATCTTTCTTCTCATTTTCTAGTTATAAACAGTAATTTTGTAATTGTAAAATTTGTAACAAAACCAAGGATTTTCAAATGTTACTTCAACTTTTTATGCACACTTTTGTACTACAAACATCTAGGGTATAGGACGAGTTTTAAGCAGTTTATTCGGCACCTGGGACATTTGCTGAAGCTGTGTGTAATCCATAATTAAAACTGCCAATATTTAGACGTTAATCCTTCTGCTAACTTTTGATATATCAGAACATACCTTCAAAAACGAGCATTAGACTTAGAAAATTTCATACCCATGGAATAAAGTTCCCAATTGCAGGGACCTATTAAAAGCATGCAGATTGCTTTCCGATCATGAAAGTGTTTTCTTCAGTCCCACAATCTGTACTTAAACTAACATCATAGTATGAGTGCGATTCCGTGCGTGAGTGCTTAGCTGAAATGAAATAGGCCAGTTCACGATTTGCTACAAACGTCAATTTTCTCAACCCGTTGCTTCGTTTTACCCATCTGCTCTCAAAAACAATCAACCAAAACATATCGCGTGCTACGATCACAAACTCGTCTACTAGCAGGTTATCAGACAGACGTACAAAACCAAACTTTTAGTCAGTATCATTGATCTTTAGATTATATTTTTTAATAATCGTTTATTTGTACAGGCTCAATCGAATTAACTTTACAGAGCCAAATTTTCAAACTTTTATACATCATTTATATTAAAACTAAAGTTAGGAAGGAGGAGCCGATTACTCGCGGCTGTCTCGAGGTTAATAGGAATTACAAATTACGGATGGGAAGAGGGTGGGAATTTAAAGTATGGTTTACATAACACATTAAATTTAAATTCTAAATTATCTAAACACTTATAACTATACAATTTATGGTTTTCTTTTGACTTGAAAAATTTTTGAAAAAGATAAGAAAAACACACACACATACACAGATAAAAAAAAAACTTCAAGTAAACATACAGGTTAAACTAACTACAATCTAAGGCTAATGTTAGTCAAAAACACATAAATGAGTTTAATGTACTCCAAATCACGTACAGCCAAAATATCTCGAACTGGCACATTGGGTTGTCTACCTCGAGCCCGAAGGGAATCATAAAGCCTCGATCTGAAACCACGATGCTCAGCACAAGACCAAATAACGTGATCTGCGTCCTGATAGTATTGTCCACACTCACAGAGATTGCTGTCGCTCAGCTCAACACGGTATAAATGAGCGTTCAAAGAATAATGATTGGACATGAGGCGAGACATGACACGAATGAAGTCTCGACCCACATCCATCCCGCTAAACCAAGATTTATTCGACACCTTTGGGATGATAGAATGTTGCCATCGCCCCAAATCTCCTTTACTCCATTTATGCTGCCAGCTGACGAGTGACTGTTGACGAAAAATAGGAAAAAATTCGTTGAAGGCGATTTGTCGATCATAAATACCGCCTTCCATAGCGCCCACCTTTGCAAGCGAGTCCGCTTTCTCATTGCCAGGAATTGAACAATGAGATGGGACCCATACAAAGGTGATGATAAAATAACGCGAAGATAAAGCACTTAGAAGCTCCTGTATTTTCATGAGAAAATACGAGCAGTGCTTTACCGGCCTCAAGGAGCGAATAGCCTCTATAGAACTGAGACTACCCGTGAAAATGAAGTACTGATCCGGTGTTAACGAGGCAATAATTTCTAGCGTAAAGTGTATTGCCGCTAATTCAGCGACATATACGGAACAAGGAGCATGAAGTTTACGATTGGCGCTATAAATTTCATTAAATATTCCAAAGCCTGCTGACTCCTCTATCAATGATCCGTCAGTGAAGAACGCTTTAGTGGAATCAACTTGGCCAAACTTTGCAGCAAATATCACAGGAGCAATCATAGGACGATGATGCTCTGGAATTCCACGAAGCTCTTGCTTCATGGATAAATCAAAATGAACCGAATTGTCGAAATCGGAGAAGCAAACACGATTGGAAATGTTCGGCGAAGGGCTGACATCCTGTGTTATGTACAAATGGTACAAGGTCATGAAGCGGGTTTGAGGATTCAACTCAAGGAGCTTCTCAAAATGTTCGATTACCTGAGGGTTCATAACTTCACACCTGGTGAGGAGCCGGAGAGATAATTCTGTAAACCGATCCGAGAGTGGCAACATGCCAGCCAGTACTTCGAGACTCATGGTGTGAGTCGAGTGCATGCAACCTAACGCGATACGAAGACACCGATACTGAATACGTTCCAGTTTAATAAAGTGCGACCGAGCCGCTGACTGAAAACAAAAACTACCGTATTCCATAACCGACAAAATCGTTGTCCGGTACAACGTTAGAAGATCTTGTGGATGCGCTCCCCACCAGGTTCCGGTAATTGTGCAGAGAAAATTGATCCTTGGCTGGCACTTTCGCTTCACATACTCAATATGGGATCGCCAGGGATCTTTAGATTGGCAATGTGTATTTCTTATTTCATTTACTCTCACGGAAATGTTAGACAAAGCGACTGTGACGACAAACGGGACAAAGAAGAGAGGAAGCATGGGCTCTCTCAAAAGCAACAGTGATGTCATAGCTGCCGCCAAAACAGCGAAGCATTATTTATCGTTGAGTCCTATTGGACAGCTCCGAAACATATTTTTTTATTGCACAACCTATTCAACGTGTCCTGCGGTTGGCCACAGCATCGATACTGAAAAGCTTTCCACCGTAGAACAGGATTATCATTTTTTCCTTCTTCAACAAGGAAAGCAATCTCTTGGAACGAGTCACTCGTAGTTCCTTGACCCGGTCCGTAATCAAGTGGCGTTTCACTCTGGCTCTGGAAGGTGCATGCAGTTGATGATTCTCCGCATGGATTACTCCGAAATATTGGCTTCCTTTGCAAGTTTTCTTATGGAACACCGGGTTGCGATCAATTTTTGCACGGACCGATTTGATCACGTTCGGCGTGCGTGCAAAGCGCGGACGTCCACTTCCCGGCTTCCGCTTCTTAGGACCATTATGCAGGGAATTTTTTATGCGATAAACTGTTGCCAAATGGCACCCTACCACCTTGGCAATCTCTTTCGGCTTCTTCTGGACTAGCAACAAACTGGTGATCACTTCTTTCGCGAACATTTTGACGAATTTGCAATAAAACAAATAGAATGTTTGGATGCAGTACTTGAAAGCAAACATAAACAAATACACTTTCGAATTAACCCAATACTCAAGTTTGAACATTATCGCATTATTTTCTGCCGCATCCTGTAGTGCCTTTGTATAAATCTATTACGACATGAAAGCTGTAACATGTTTGATACTATTAATGCGAGCTAGATCGTTAGTTCTCTCTTGCAAAGGCTTGTCGGAGAGGGAATCTTTCTTAATTATCTTCGCCTCCTCATGATGCCTATGGTGGTGACATTAACCAGTGATATTGGAAGAACCATCGCGAATGCTACAATGTAGGGCACGAGATTACGCCTACCCACCCCGTCAAGGTGAAAAATATAGCCAAGCTGAGAGCTGGATTTAAATTCAATAATTAAAAAAGTGATTCAATAAATTCACATGTATGTGATGATGATGTGATGATGTAATACTACCATCTACTGTAGCAAGGTAACAGGATTTTATTGTTGTTTGTCATCATCAAGCTCTTGTATGAAGATCCAAAACCGTTTGGGTGGGTCCGTAAGCAGAGACACTTACGCCAAACCCGCGAATAACGGGAAGAGAATCTCCATCCAAAAGTAAGTTCGCACTCTCAGCACTAGAATAGAGACCACCCTCGTTCCGCGAAATGTTAACAGGAGGCAGCCCCTTGCTCCCTATCCAAATCGTTTCACTTAGGTGGGCGGTCCCTCCTTTTCCTTATTATATTTTATTTGTTGAGTCCGTTGACCAGCAGAAAACTACTTCTTCGAAAATAACTGTAGAAACCACTTTTGGACGTTACGAATCGATTTGAACTTTCAGAGATCAGCTCTCCAACTTTTCTGTTATCCGATTGTTGTCTCCAATACTGTAGTCTTTCCAAATCACTGACTATGACCACTTTTTCACAATGAAACCATCTGCAGCACAGAACACGTTTTCTACCGTTGACAGTCAAACGGGAAATCGAATCAATAAATTCACATGTAAGCAACAAAACGGAGCGTGCACAAACAACCGCTAGAAACTATCACAAGCTATTGGTAGTACACAATGCACGATCAAACAAGTTACTTTTGCCTGTCAGAGTGGCGGATTCGTTCGTACTTTGACCTACCCCACATTGGGGATGTAAGGCAAAAGTAACGTTCTTGGTTCGAGCACCGCTATATCCAAGCCCTTTGCTCAATTTTCAATACTTCTATTTTCAACCTGCCGAACACTGACGGAACTATCAACACTTTATCTTCATATCTTTCCTTCTAGCAAACATAACTGTCCACGCTTAGGGCCTCATAGTGATATGCTAACATCTCCTTTTACATCAATAGAAATTTGCAAAAAGTTTAACAAATTTTTTGGAACCTACTCTTTGAGAACTCTTGAAATATTTTTTGGAACTATTTTTAATTCTTTGAAAACTCTCGAGCTTCTTATAAGCTGTGCAGGTTTTCGGGGCACCTTTTTGAAAGCTTTTACGAACTTTATGAAATAGCACCGAACTTTATTCTTTAGTGGTTACTGTTGACTACTTAATGGTTACTATTTACTGCTAACTATTTACTGTTTACCGTTTACTGTGTACTGTTTACTGTATACTGTTTACTGTTTAGTATTAACAGTTTACTATTAACTGTTTACTATTAACTGTTTAGCTAGACATGGGAAGAAAAATTAGTATTTTCCTTTTAATTCCAGTTACTTTTGCTTATTGTCTCAAGATTAGCAAAGGTATTTGGAATTTAATGGAAAATACTAATTTTTCTTCTCATTTCTAGTTACAGGTATTCCACTAAACAGCTCAAACTCTCTAGGATTCATTAACTATTTACTTTTAACTATTAACTCTTTAATGTTTTCTATTAACTGTTAACTGTTTACTGTTTACTGTTAACTGTTTACTGTTTACTATTAATTATTTACTTTTTACTGTTGACTGTTTACTGTTTACTGTTTACTGTTAACTGTTTACTGTTATTGTTTACTGTTTACTGTTTACTGTTTCCTATTTACTTTTTACTGTTTACTGTTCATTGTAAACTATTTACTGTTGACTGTTTACTGTTATTTATTTCCTGTATACTGTTACCTGTTAACTGTTAACTGATAACTGTTTACTGTTTACTGTTAAAAGTTAACCATTAACTGTTAAATAATTACTGTTTACTGTTTATTGTTTACTGTTAAATGTTTAATGTAAAATGTTTGCTGTAAAATGTTTACTGTTTGTCAATTTCCCGTAGAATACGCGCGTGAGACCCTTTTTTCGAAATTCGAACTCCAAATGTTTCTTTTGATCTTTTTTCGAAGACGCATTTTTCGCGCGCAGCTGGTATAAAGAGACGCTTGACCGAGAAGACCTATTTTCAACGCATTTTTCTCAAAACAGGATTTTCGGAGTTTATGCCGGTGATAACTCGAAAATTATTTATTCGATTAAGCTGAAACTTATAGGATTTCTTTATTATAGTATAACTTTGTATATGAATTAAAAATTATTGTAATATTTTATTATTAAATATGAAAAAATGTGATAAAATGGCGGGAAAAATGTGGATTTTTTCAAAAAAGTTACACATTTTGATTGTTATGTTTTGTATTCTCCATGCGTGGAGTAACGATTATGATGTAGAAGGAGATGTTCGCTCATCACCATGAGGCAGCAAGTGTGGACATTAATATTTTTGCTAGAATGAAAGATATGAAAGAAAGTGTTGAAAGTTCCGCCATGTATGATGGAGTTGAAATAGAATAGAGGTATTGAAAATTGAGCGAAAGGGCATGGATAAAGTAGTACTCGAACGTTACCTTTACCTAACATCCCACTGCGGGGTAGGTCGAGGCACGGACGAATCCACCACCTCAACAGGCAAAAGTAACGTGTAGGTACGCGCTTGGTACTGTTGGTACTGTTAACTGCTAACCGTTATAACTGTTAACTGTTACCTTTTAACTCTTAACAAGTTACTATTAACTGTTAATTGTTAATTGTTAATTGTTAATTGTTTATTGTTTATTGTTTATTGTTTATTGTTTTTTTTATTGTTTATTGTTTACTATTTATTGTTTATTTTTTATTGTTTATGTTTATTGTTTATTGAATATTGTTTATTGTTTATTGTTTATTTTTTTATTGTTGATTGTTGATTGTTGATTGTTGATTGTTGATTGTTGATTGTTGATTGTTGATTGTTGATTGTTGATGGTTGATTGTTAATTGTCGATTGTTGATAGTTGATTGTTGACTGTAGATTGTTGATTGTTGATTGTTGATTGTTGATTGTTGATTGTTGATTGTTGATTGTTGATTGTTAGATGATTGATTGTTGATGTTGTTGATTGATTTGATTGTTGATTGTTGATTGTTGATTGTTGATTGTTGATTGTTGATTATTGTTGGATTGATTGATTGTTGATTGTTGATTGATGTTGATTGTTGATTGTTGATTGTTGATTGTTGATTGTTGATTGTTGATTGGTTGATTGTTGATTGTTGATTGTTGATTGATTGTTGTTGATTGTTGATTGTTGATTGTTGATTGTTGATTGTTGATTGTTGATTGTTGATAGTTGATTGTTGATTGTTGATTGGTGATTGTTGATTGTTTATTATTTATTGTTTATATTCAATGCTACTAATTTCGGTTAAATGAGGAATATACGTTTCCACCGTCGTCTTAAACTTGCAGCCAAAATGTAAGTTCTTGAAAACTTTACCACTCATGGATATCTCTGCTCAGCGAATCAGCAATAATCAATAGCAAACAAGAAAGCCTACCATACCACAAACCTTTTCGCAATTAGATAGGACTTGGGAGTTTCCAACAAACTCTAACGACGCACATAACACGATTCTTATAGATACTTATATATGAATTCCTATTTGTGCATTATCTTCCATAGCTGGTTTTGACCCACTTTCATAAGCTGATTATTATGCAGTAAGGCTCCAGATAATTTCTGTAGAAGGTAACCTGTCATCCATATACCTGTCCTAAAACGACATTCTGAAGGCAAAGAAGGAATCCGAACGACGCTGGAGAGGTAATCAGTAGTTTGAATCTAGCGATGTGAAACTGAGGGCAGTCAAATAAAGTACATAGAGATGCGTGGATCAGAATTGCAGAACGGTTCCAAAAGATGAAAAATGAAATCCAAAATATAAAAACAAAATATCAACAAAATTGAAACCATTTAAGACATAAGGGATTTTTTTATTTATCGTACAGATTGGGACGATTTTCCACCCGCACAATATTGAAAGATTCTGGGTTGCCAGTTCTCCTGGAGAACGCCAATTGAAGTTTTTCGATTTTCCCGAACATCACTAATTTCACATATTCATAACTTAAGAACGATTCATCGTAGAACCATTAAAATGAAATTTTATCAAAAATTTGGAAAATATATAATCTTATAATTTTTTTTTGAAAAAAATTAAGTTTTACGAGCATTACACAAAAACAAAAAAAAAAGTTGCCAAAATTTCACCAATGTAAGCTCATAAATTATCAAACAAGAAAACATTTTTTTTTTTCAAAATTTTTCATGACCCAGAAAATGGTTTTCCCGGCTTTTCAAAGCAATTTTCCTTCACAGTGGCAACCCTGATTTTTTTAATATTTGTTTTATTTCTATATCCATGAGCTCTACGCGTGGACAAAGTTTCGTAACAATCTAAAATCCCTTGGCCCAAACCGGTACGATAATGAAAAAAGATCCCTATAGCAAAGGAAAATATATGAAATTAAATTAAAAAAAAAAAGACAATGAAAAAAAGCGGAAAAAAACGAAACTGATACCTTTTTTCGCTCAAAATTGTTTTCCCAAGAAGATAGATGCAAGAAGAAAACCAGAAGAAGATAAGAGAGTAATAGATTACGAAAAATAAATATAGAGGAACTGAAACAGATAAGCTGAAGAAGAGATGCGATAGAATCGAAGTAAAAAAAGAGGAATAAAGGAAGAGAACGGGAGGAAGAAAAACAAGAGAGGCATCAGAAAGAAGGAAATATATAAGAGAAGTGGAGGAATTCTTACCACACAGTCATACTAATGCAAAAATGGTACCTGACATCAAAAGCTCACAATTAACAACTGTGGAAGTGCATTAAGAACACCATGTTGAGAGCAAGCAATAAGCAAATTGTGAAAGTAATAAGCAAAATAAGAAGAAAGGGTAATTGAAGGGAATAATCTAGAGAAGTGTTCTAATGAGCAGTAAAAAGAAATGAGAAGCAAAGTAATATTATAATGTAGAATAGAATAAGACACAGACGAAGATGTGAGAAAATGGAATAGAAAAACGGGAAAACGACAGAAACCGAACATGATGTAAAAAGCAAACAGAATCAAAGGAGAAAAAATAAAGAACTTCGCCTATTCCTAAGACTCTAACACAGGTGGTACAGATGGAAAAACCAGTGGTAAAAATAGAACGTTTGCTTGTGATATGATAGTGGGCAACAACTTGACTGAAAAAGGCCATAAGCCAGATAAAAAGGGTGCCGTAAAGTCTTCGTGGTATAGTTGGTAATGCAATCGCAAACTTAGTGGGTTGTTGTGAGTTCAAGTTGAGTGATTTTTTTTCGCAAATTTTCTCACATGTGTCCCATCAATCGTGTGCCTTACTTCTAAATTGTTCT
>JASCZW010015874.1:0-19726 GCA_034211315.2 Aedes japonicus
TAAGCAACCGAGACGAAATGAGTAGCCATAGTTTCAACAAAACTATGCAATCGTTCTATCAACCCTAGCAAAGTAAAATAACAAACTGATATCAACAAGTTTTGTTATCTCAGGTATCATTTTAAACTCACCTGTTATCTCATAACAAATTTAGTTATCAACATTGACAAAATTTGTTATCATATGTTATCCATTTTTAAGATGATTTTTGACGAACGTTACTGAATTCTTGCAGCATGCTGACGAATGCTGAATATTACCAGCATGTGATGGATATGAAATAAAGCTCCTTGCCCGAAGCATTATTTCAGTTATTAGTGTATGATTTGGTATCATGTTGATAACATTTTTGAAATTCTAGGGTACGTGTCGCTTAACTCAGCCTAATACGCTAAGGTCGATAACAATTTTTAATGTAACTCATGAAATAATTGAGATACAAATGACATAAAACTGGCTACCCGAGCAAAGGTTCATACCAAATTGATAACAAGTTCTAATATCAGATTATCAGTTTTTGATAACAAAATATGTTATCATTTAGGCTTATAAAAAAAGCCAAAATATCAAAAGAGATAACAAAATAATGTCACAATATTAGCTCGTTTTATTATCATCGAGTGCATTCTGATAACAAATTTTGTGATATGAACAAATTTTTGGAGATAATTTCAAATTAAATTATCAACATGATATAAAATTAACACACTAATAACAGCAGTAGTGCTTCTAGTGAGGAGCTCAATTTCATATCCATCACATACTGGTAATATTCAGCATTCGTCAGCATGCTGCAAGAGTTCAGTAACGTTCATAAAAAATTGTCTTAAAAAATCGATATCAGATGATAACAAAATTTGTCAATGTTGATAACTAAATTGGTTATGCGATAACAGGTGAGTTCAAAATGATATCAAACTTGTTATCTATTTGATATCAGTTAATTATTTTACTTTGCTTGGGTACATGTTTGCTTCGTAATTTTTAATAAGATGGTTGTCATTACACACCAAAATGTTAAAAAATCTTTTTCAGGGCAAAAACATTCGAGAGATATGGATGCAATGTCAATGTATCGGATCGATGTTGGGTCTTTTCATGGATGGAACTTCGTCTTATCTTGTAAATTTCGCATTAAGGCCATTTTCATACGGGGTTTTTCCTACTATTTATTAGACATTTAATTGCTAACAGTTATCGCTGCACTGAGCTCAAAATTTACAAATCATAACTAGTTGAAAAAAATCTTCTTTAAAAGACTAAAATGATTTTTGCTTGTGTTCTTTCAACCGAACCACATTTAAAACGTTATTTTTAACACAATAGACATTTTTTTGCTCAGATACTGCTTAAGATATTCTTTTTGACAAATTGACAGCCACATTCTCATAAACCCTACCCCCAGGTAATCGAAAACTTTGAGAAGCACCTTGAGTTGAATCCTCATTCATACCCGCTTCATGACTTTGTACCATTTGTTCATAACGCAGAAGCAGTGTTGGAAGAAGCATTTTCAAAAAACGTTCACTCTTTGCTCATTGCAAAGATATATCGCCGAGGATCTTCGCACCCAAAATTTGCGAACAAAATACAATCCAAAGTTCATGAAAGCGCACAGTGAGAAAACGTTCCATTTCTCATTGCGAAAGATCTTTCGTTTCTCCATGTCACAACTTTTCACTCGTATTCGAGATCCAATCCAACCAAATATCCCATCGGCTTTGTTCTTTTTCTCTAGCTAGTATTTGTAGGCGATGTTCATGCTTGCTTTGATGTTTGTTTTTATCCCGCCCTTCGATATGTCTACCCAAGCATATGAAAAGAGCCTAAAAGCCAAACGTAAAAATGACTTTGAACATCGATTGCTCATGAATAAAAACTGATTTAGGCTTACCGACACAGAAGATTAACGTCATTGTTTACTTTTGGCTTTACTTTTCCACATGTTTCGGTAGATTTTTCACCTCGTTTCGTCACTGGAATTGCGAAATATCTTTCTGTCTAGATTCCATTTCTATGAAATGGGTAGTGTCCTTTCCAAGAACGAATGTGGTGTAAATATATAGGGTGAACAAAATGATTTGATTATTTTTGTATCTTCGCGTCGGTTACTCGAGTGGAAAAAGTTCGCGATATTTCATTCGCTCATCCCAGAAAGTTCACTCAAGAAACTTTGTCGTGTGAAACTTGCAACGGAAAGCTCCCAAGTGAAAATTTATCGCACGATGAATTGATATTTTGGTGAGAATTTCATCAGCCCTTCGCTGAATATTCCCAATCGTGCTTGCTTCTCCTACATCGGCAGTTCGGTTCATTTTGATTTATCCATGAAGCAGGAGGTTTATGAAATCACAGAGCATCATCGTCATATGATTGCTCCTGTGATATTTGCTGCTAAGTTTGGCCAAGTTGATTCCACTTAATCGTTCTTCACTGACGGATTATTGACAGAAGAGCCAGCAGGCTTTGGTATATTTAATGAAATTTATAGCGCCAATCGTAAACATCAAGCTGCTTCTTGTTCCATATATGTCGCTGAATTATATAAATTGTTGCTTTAATATACAACATTGCGTTACTTTAATATACAACTTTACATATCATTATTTAATCAGTCATTTTCACAATTTATATCAAACAAATTTCAAAAAAGATCTTAAGACGAAACATCGTTTTTGGTTCGGTATCCAAATATTAATCGAGCATCTAGGCCTGTGGAATAAATTATGTGTTTTAAAAACCAAGTAAAACATAAAGGATTCAAACAGTATTCGCGCATCATGTCATCGCGCAACAATATATGTTACACGTTGTATGTGACAGCTTCATAACAGTGCTTATATGAGCTGCTAAATGATGATTTTAATTTATATGACTTGCGTTTGAAAAACTAATATGGAATGCTTATTCAACCACTTAATATTGATAAGGGTTTGAAATGATGTGTTCAAATGCAGTTATGTCAAAAGGAACCAATTTAAGACAGGATAGTGTATTCCTATGTTCAGCTAAGAAAGTAAATATGTATACCAAATAATGGATATAGCATAACATTCACAAACATTTCAATCGATTGTGAAATCGTGGAAAATTGAAACATGTGATAATCATTCGAAGTATTTGGATGTCTTCCAATTGTTGAACTTGTACTTATCAATAGTTTCGACCTGCCACCGGTCTTACTATAAAAAGTTGATGCTCATTTTTATTTTAGTGGCAAATTCAGTTGTAATTTTTGCATTAAAAAAATGAACAAACATCGACGATTTGTCATGGATTTACCTTAACCCGAACTGATGAAACTACCCATAAAGAATCAATCATAGTAACCCATGAGTCAGCAGACAAAATTTGACAGCTCTATCAATCGAACTCTAACCGTGATGGCAAAAACAGTGAAGCAACTCCATTCAGAAGTGTGCGTGTTCAAAGAACGGCATCTCGCCGCGTCGAAAACTGACAATCGAAAACGAACTTTGTGGACGCCGGATACGCCCGTTCCGGCATTCTACAACATCTTGGCACTATTAGACAACAATCAGAGCATCGAAAGAAGCATCGACCCTGAGCGACAAGAAGCTCCAAAGGATGCTGAAGAGAAAAACCGAGGGAAAAGTGGCTACATCGCTGCGTGCGTTTGGCCGGTAGGTCGGTTTGACTGGCCAAACAGTGAAAAAGTACCTGGCGAATATGAACATACATGTCAGGAAGCGGAAGTCATGTCCACTGGTTTCGAAGATGCAGCCAATGACGCAGCGGCAGCGGCTGAATAAGATGGTCAACTCGTCAACATCATATTCCACAAGAAGGTGCGGCTGTGGCCAAGGTTGCGGCTTATCATTTTGACTTATCCATATTCATTTGCCAATAGCTCTTCTCAGAAGCTCAATTTCAAAATATAATGTATGATGAACTTACGGTGCTTGAGTAGACCTACAACTTGGTCTAACAATACATAGCTCTATCTCTTATATCTGAGGAATAAGAGCGTATATTCACAGTGATCTTCGCGATGATATTCGCGGTGAAGATCACGCGATTATCATCGTGAAGATCACTGTGAATATACGCTCTCATGTCTAAGATATAGGACTTAGAGCAATGTACTGTTAGACAAAGTTGTAGGTCTACTCATGCACTACAAGTTCATCATACATCATATTATCAAATCGACCCTCTGAAAGGAGATATTGGCAAATGAATATGCCTGAGTCAAAAATGATAAGCCGCAACCCTGGCTGTGGTTGACAATCAGTGAGAAGGCGATGTCAAAGCCCTGGCCGAACGGGGAAATTTACAGTACGAAATGCCTGCCGGAAGTTGCGTCGTTCATCAAGAAATACCATGAGGGCGAAGACGCGGTGTTCTGGCCGGATCTGGCTTCGGCCCACTACTCGGAGCGATCGTGGGAGGAGATGGAGTGGCTGAACATCGTCCCCCAGCTGAGTCTCATCGAGAATTTCTGGGCCAACCTGAAGCGTAAGATCTATACCAACAATTTTGTCGCGAAAACTGAGGAGAAATTGATGAATAAAACGAAGAAAGAACTCATAAATATGCCTAACATGCATGTTTTCGTTCGTTTGAAAGTCCATTTTTTCAATGCAAACGTTAATATAGATTACAACACTATTGCTTGTTATTTTTTTTTTTTGTATTCTCCCCAGCGCGGAAGTAACAATCTTTGATGAAGTTTGCAGAAGCAGATTATTTCCCATCTCCATGCGAAGCGCTAGACATGAAGAGAAAGTGTGTTGATAGTTCCGTATAGGGCAACGGCAGGCTTTGAAATTGAAAGATACAAGATTGAAATGCCCTCCGCTCGTTTTCAATCTTGTATTTTTCAATTTCAAAGCCTGCCGTTGCCCTATACGGAACTATCAACACACTTTCCCTTCATGGCTATTCGTTCTAGCAATAAAATAACTGTTCACTCCTAGCGCTTCGCATGGAGATGAGAAATTATCTGCTTCTGCAAACTTCATAGAACACTAAAAAAACGATGCATTGACGTATGTTTACATTTCCCAATAGGTGTACTTGCCGTGAAACGCTTATCAGTCCCATATGAATACGAAAGCAAGCAAAGATGGGACTGATATGCGTTTTACGGCAGTGCAACAAGCATCGAGCAATATCCTTAATCACCAGCTGAAGACTTCGCGGGTAACGTTTATTCTATTAACCATGTAATATATACAACCGACTACCCCTCGTATGCAGCCCTTCTGGCACTTGATTTGCTACTAGTAAACGTGTGTTTTATTCGCTTGTCTCGAAGCTCTCGAAACTGTCTCTTATTCGTTTTAGTGAAATATTCCACACACTTCTTCATAATCCGACTAGTAGCACAAAATTAAGTCCAGTTGATAAATACGTCGAAGAAAAACTTAGCAGGCGAGATTTAATAGAAACGTTTAATAGTAAAAATTTCAAATGAAAATAAATCAAAACGCAGCAAAAATAACAAGAGAAATTTGTCACGTCTCGCTTCGCGCCCCGCACACTACAATCTGTTGCAAGACAAGGAGGTTCTCATAAGAAAAACACGCGCGCCGCGAAAGTATCAGTTTGGTTCTACACAGAAAAAAATAATTAATTTTAACAAGCGTGTAAAATATCCCCTCGTTTGAATCCAAGCTAAAGGAAGCGTTTACAACGAAATTGTTTGCAACTTTTCATGTGCCATACAACAATATTGGCAATCTTTCATACAACAGGCTGGATTCAGGTGTTATCTGGCTTAAATTTACATGGAATATCCCATTAAATTCTGGCAAATCTAGCATTCCCTTTATGTGCATTAGATAACGCAGAAAATTCAATGTTTTCTTTTATCTGTGTAGCTAGCCTCTTCTTCGTTGTAGCCTCTGTTACCCTGTGAACCTTGCATTTCTTCTACGGCTTGTATCCCAGGTCCTACGTCATGAAGGTGTGGCAGACCCGATCGACACATCCAGGTCAGCCGTGATCTTCCGGATCGAGCGGTTTATTTTTCGTCGAACCCGCTCCCTCACCACCTTGATGGCTGCTTTCAACCGCTGGAATATGTCGCCGGGTCGCTCACCTTTCGCAAACAACTTTACTACGACGCACAGATTCCAAGGCGGAAAAAAGTCCAGATCTGGCACGCTCCTTGAACCACTTGTACGTATGCAGTCCCTCCCGGTCTTTCACTTTCTGAACGAAAGACTTGGACAGATTCAACGTTTTGGCCACAACCCTGACCGAAGCATTAGGATTCCACTTGAACGCTTTAACGACACGCTTGTGATCCTGATCACTAATAGAACATTCATTCTGACTGTATTTCTCCTTCCGTTCGATGCTCAGAGTTTCGTAGTAACGTTTAATCGCACGACTCACCGTTGACTGCACGATTCCGAGTTGTTTTCCGATGTTCCGATGAGAGAGTTAAGGATTTTCCAGGTGCTTGCGCAAAATCAATTCGCTACGTTGCTTTTTGAGTGACGCCATTTTTCAAAGTTTCGAAAAACTGACAGCGATAAAAATACAGAACACTCTTAACTACTTTTATCCAAATTTTCAACAAAAAAAACTCAATGGGTAATTTTCTACAGCGTGCACTCTTTATATTGTGTTTTTGCTTTTT
Organism: Aedes japonicus; assembly: GCA_034211315.2. NCBI lineage: Eukaryota > Metazoa > Arthropoda > Insecta > Diptera > Culicidae > Aedes > Aedes japonicus. The sequence continues at coordinate 6,614 of JASCZW010015874.1, forward strand.
TTTTTGCATTACGTTCCATCAGGAAAATCACCAAGGAAGCCAAAATTTCTGAAAAATCCATACGAAGAATCATGAAAGAAGTCTTGCACAATTCTAGACTTAGTCTAAAACGCCACTTTGTTGAAGAAGGATAAAATGATAATCCTGTTCTCCGATGAAAAGCTGTCCAACTGCCGCACAAACCGGTTAATTTCACGGAAAAAAAACTTGAAAATGTTTCGGAAAATGTGGAGATTAAGCTCCAAACCAATCATTCGGCTGGTGTTATAACTAATACTGAAATGTATATCGGCATTTTGAAGTGCCAAGTGCTGAAGCACCAAGTAGTGAAGACCAACTTCTCTGAGGATCAATATGGCGTCCTACAACAGAATCGAGCGCTGCCACACGTCAGATCGGACCCAATGATGGCTGATGTAAAGAATAAAGTTTTGGCCTGGTCCAGACCTCAATCTTTTGATGATTCGATTTGAGCGTATGTTATAAAGGTTAGAAATCACTAGAATATATCTTAATTTTTATTATAGATAACCATCTAACGGCCCTTAAATAACCCTTGCAAATTCCTGCCCGGTGCCACGCTCAATCTCTCCAACCGCTGTCCTGTCAATGTCAGCGAAACCAAAAATACGCTCAGTCTCCCAAATTACTTGCATGAAATCAAGCCCCCCCCCCCCTCCTCTCCGGACCTTCCGAACCGGTTGTTTACTCAATGTCACTATCGTTAAACAACAGGAAGCAACAAAAGAGTGAGGACATTCAACTCCGGAAAATCCCTCAAACCATCGACGAAATCGAGATAGTCATGGGTGTATATGAACTGTGGCATGAGGAGAGAAATGAGAAAAGACAAATAAATCAATCATCGGCCAAATTTCGCCCACATCAATTATCGGTTTCTGGTGAACAAACAATGATAACAACAGGACTCATTTGCAATGAAGAAGAAATGGTCTTTTCATAGACATCGAGTAAGTATCTAGGGCTTCACATGTCAGCTGGTCGTTTGTTTACTTCTTCCAGTTGCTCTGTGCGATTGTCATGTGACGTCAATTGATTGAGATGTGATTGATTTGCGATTGGATTCGATGTTCTTCTTTTATGAAAGCCGATATGCTTTAACCTACTCAGAATACTGACCTGAAATGCTATGGAAAAATTTTAAACACCAACCGTCCGTCATTGTTGGGGCGAAGGAAAAGTCAAACCAAGGAACAACACGTCCGTTGGCTGGCACACAAGTGGATTACCGCGAGCTTTGCACTTTATGCCGGTGGCGACTTCCTTCTTCCTGCAGTCAGCGGGTGTGCCACGCAATTTGCATAGTGTAGTTATGTGACTGGAATACTCTTCTCTTATGGAATACTGGAAAGGAAAAGAAAAACTCTGATATCTGCTATCTGATCGCTGGATCTCCATTTCCCAAATGATAATCGATGACCCCGGATTCGACTGGGGCTGTTCTACTTGTCTCAATTTATTCGCGCAATTCTTATCCGCTTTCTCGGTGGATTTCCGCACACTTTCTAGTGGGAATTCTGCCTCGGACACGTGCCCCAGATGATGGGGAGGCGATAGTGGAATTAAGGTGCGACTCGAGCTTTCCGTTCGTTTTCCACTCCGGACATGTCGAGGACGGGGGGGGGGGGGGGGGGAAGGTGGGAAATTGCAATTAAGTTTTAACAACGGCGCTTTTTTACGAGTTTCTTTTAGTGCTGGTAAATTACCGCGCGTGGCAATTTGTGCTTTGTAGTTCTGCTGGGGAAAGATAAACTGCGACAAATCAATTGATTGATGGTTTCTGGTGTTCTTTAGATAAGAAGGAAATACGGGCACGGAAAAATTGAAATCTATTGTCTTCTGTCGATGGGGCGTGACTCTGATCAATGGAGCTGTGTCGAGGTGTAGTTGAACACTATTTGTTTTTTATGTGCATTGATCCTATAGCACCATTTATTTTTTACAGGGTGCTTAATAAGTACGAATACATCTTTTCATCGTCGTGTAGGTGCGCACCATGTAGAGTCTGTGTATTGGTATTTAGCCTTATAATAGGCTAACCGACGCGCACGTAGTCAACTTGCTGTCATTTGTTGTTTGTTTACCGCGCACGATGAAGGAGTACTGCGACGGCGCACAGTGATTCCATGCCATACAAAAGGTGGAAAAAAGTTTAAAATGCAGGCCTGGTAGCAGGTCACTTATTACTGACTATTTTGAGGCTAATCACTGAAAAGTCACTAAAGTCACTACTTTTGCACCGCCGATTGTAAAATGTTCAAAACAAATAGTATCTATTGTACAATAGATCTGGCTAAACTACTATGCATAGAAGTCGAGCTCAATGATTGTCAAATGCAGAGCGCTGGTCGGTCACAGCACTCTAAATTTTCATATTTCTATACATGTAAACCCAGTGAGCCAGGGCTGCAAAATGGTGAGTCGGCAACTGGCATGGAGCGTGCGTCCCCGCAACATAGTTCTGATCCTCACAAGTTCCTACCTCATGCTTTCAAAGGTCGAGAGATGGCATAGACCGCCAGCTAAGGGTTGCGTACTTAGCTGGTAGTGCAGTCTAGGCACTGTTGTCCTTCTGACTTCAACTAGATTGAGGAGGTGCATGTCAAGCGTCTGTTCACCAAGGAGGTGCGGCTCAAACAGCGTCTGTCATGGCATCCAGCAGTTGAATATGAAACGCTGTATCGCTGTATACATTAGGTGGCAGCTGCACCAAGGCGATGTAGGCAGCGTGACCCCGGTAAGGTAGCATGCTGAAATTTTATCCTTCCACAAGGAGTGGAAGTATTCTTTATACGGAATATAATTTCAGATCATCCATGGAATTTCCAAGTATTGAATAGTAATTTTGAATTGTTTTCTTCCCTCGTGGCTATGATAAGTCCGTCTACAACTCCAGCAGGATCAGCAGACATACAGACATTATAAATATAATTGTTATTATCATATGATAACATCTCCTCACAGTATTTTTTATTCTATTTTCAGCTTCGCTCGTAAATCGTGTAAATCGTTGTAAGTTTTGGCCCACCTAACTCACGTTTTGTATTTGAAAAGATAGTAAGGTTTTTTTTACGAGAGAATTATATACGACAAATTCTACAACAAAAAATTCTATATCCAAAATAATCAATTCAAAAACTAACAATGTTTATGATCCTACATTTTCTATTTTACAGATATAAAGAATCATTTATGGGCCCAGTAGGAAACAAGAATTATCGAAATATTTCCCGAATACAGAGGCAAATAGCTGCATTTCATGACGCAGAAAATTGCATCTGTGGTAGGCTTTTGAAAATTACAGAATCTGTGGTAGGCTTTTGCACTTATTACTGAACGTATTTTTCATTGCTGGTTTCCAAATGGACTTTTTACCAATTCTGAGGTGCTCTAATTCATGCACCGTTGTTTGCCATTTGGCTTGTGTTTGATTTTACAGTTCAATCTTTGTCATTGCATCATCATATATTTAGTAATATCGTTTTGTTGATTTTACTTCATAGATGATTTAAACATAACTCATTATTTTTTAGCCAATTGGTCTTTAACTTCCTTTCAATAAATCTTCCCTTTCCTTATTTGGTAGCAATTAGGTGAGCATAAATAAAAACGGACTGCTGTTATATAATCTGCATCAAGTAGCAAATAGTGAAATTTTTTTTACGATACCTCTAAACACGTATTTGTTGAATTGCTGCTATCTCTGAGAACGAACGAAAACGTGCATAAGCGTGGACCCACAGAACTCTACACATTAACAATTTACAATATTTCTTGCATTTCAGGATCAACCGAATGTCGATCACATATAATGGATTCGTGTAGTATTTTTTATTTGCATAAATACATACGCTATTATATAAATATTTTATGGGAATGGGAGGGACCATCATGGCACCCGATTCAAGCACGCTGGATGGGGAGAGTGGGAATGCCAACTCCCGATTGCTAACAGTTTGTGAATGGAGGGCGGGCTCTTCTCTCCGCCCATTGGGGCATCCTCATGTTAGATGGCTTGCTCTTTTGACCAATTGTTCAATCTTGTTGTTGGAAGTAGATTCTTTACATCCCTGTGAATACGTATGGTTTGATTCTTAGAAAACTAAAAAAAAAAAATCAACGAGTCCTGCATTGCGGCATCTCGGTGATCGATTAATTAAAATTTTTGTAGAAAATAATAGATAAATGATCGTTTCAACAGGTTAACAATATTTTCAATAAAAGTAAGCCTTACGTGGCAAAATTTACCCCTATATTAATGTATAACATTTTATAAAAAAGTTGAGGCAATTAATAAATTTCAATACTTTAATAAACTTTGTTATTCAGTAAATAAAAATAAATAAACTTTCATTAACAATAATGTTCATTTCATTTCATTGGTAGCGTTGTGAGTAGTGTATATAAAGATTTTCTTTTCTTGGGTGGATCATGACAGCTTGTTTGTCAAGGCTGAACCCTTTCCCAACATTTCCAATTACTAGGACAAATACCATGGTCACACTAGCATATGTCGACGGCGTGAGCACCATTTGAAGTATTAGATATTTTGTCTTCGTATTTCATAAGAGATGTAGAATTTCCCATGTCATAGTACCCATCCCTGCAATATTGCACCCAATAACTTTGAACCAATTTCTAAGTAATGATGTCTAAGTAGACTGTTATATAATTAATTTGAACTATTCTTGAAACGACGTTGAGAATACTGTCTTTGCTGACAGTGCTGAAGTCTTCTCCAGATACGACTCTTAAATTACTATATGCATATCATCAATACTGTGTTGTAAATAGTTCATTAATTACAATTACCTTTTGGGGATGACACACAGGCCCCATATGAAGTCTATATCGACAACTAGTGGTACTGAAGTCAACCCCAACAGATATTATGATTTCAGAAATTTACCTGATTATATGTTAACCTTACTTTCAAAACTACATTTTTGAAAATATTATCGTTAATGAATCTATCTCCATATTTTCCTTATGGACATTCGTTAGCTTCGAAACTTCTTATCAATCTGGGAAATCTATATTTACTCTACTACATTTTTCGTACAAGAGAAATTAATATCGTGATTCCTAAAATGCGCCTTTAAACAAAATTCATTATTGAAAAACCTTCTTGAATAATAAAATTAAAATCAGTACATAGAAAAGTGTTTCAAATCTTATGTTTCAACTTAACAGGTTCTTAATTTTACTGTCGCTATTATTATACTTATGAGTCTTGAAGTTTTAATATTAATAAAATTCTTAATAAAAAAAGAATTATTTTTCAAATACCTATTTAGTGAACAAAAAAAAGTAAATGGAATTAATAAATCAACTTATTACCCTAAACCGAGTAACACATCTTCATGATTTTATGTTGAGTAAGCTTCTTTATAACCAAATCTGGTCATATAAAAGTATTGTCAACCGTTATAAAACTTGTGTGTTCCTTTGGAAGTGGGCCCTCTGCGTTCTTATTTCGATTTTGATCTGGTAAACTCTTGTACCCTGAACAATATCTAGGTTCATAGGCGTAGCCATGGCGAGGATAGGTGCGGGCGACTGCCTCCCTGACTGGGCAATCAAATTTAGCTGTTGTGAAATGGAGTCGGAAACGCAATCATCTCCCGAAAACAATTGTCATTCCTGGAAAATGGCCTTTGGGAAATGGTCTCTGGTAAATTACCTCTAGTAAATTATCGCTAGAAAATAGCCTCTGGAAAATTGATTTTGGGAAATAGCATCTGGAAAATACGGTAAAACAATAATTTCCCGAAAAATATAAGGACAAAGATCAACTCAGAAAAATGGCGTCTTTTGCATGGGTTCAAACAAGAAGGACAAAGATCTACTCTGGAAAATTGGTCAATCCGGGAAATGACATCTGGGAAACGGATTCCTGGAAATTGCGTCTGCGAAATACCACCTAGGAAATAGCATCAGAAAAATAGTACCCGGAAAACAATCAATTTCCCGAATAAAAAACGACTGATATCCGCTCTGAAAAATTAGTCATTCCGGAAAATGGCTTCAGGGAAATGGTTCCCGAGAAATGACCTTATTTTCCGAAAAACGAGCACAGAGAACCTTTTTGGAAAATTAGTCATTCCAGGAAGTGGCCTCCGGAAAATGACCTATTTGGAAAAATGTGCCCTACCTTGAGAATGAGATTGCGGGAAAGGCTTCTCGCGAAAAAACTGTAAAACCAAGTACTGATATGCAATGGTTTGTAATTTTGAATAGTCAGCTTCACTAGACCGGGAATCGATGCCCAACATAAGTTTGAAATCCAAGAAGGTGGCTTCCGATTTCCATACCGTGAACCCCCCTCCCTTAATTTAAATTCTGGCTACGCCCGTGTCTAGATAAGGTCTAGTTATGATATGCGGCGATTGAGTATATTTATCATCCTAACTCACTTATCTATATATATAAAACAGAGTGGCATACGTATGACCGCGCATAACTCGAGAACGGATTGTCCGATTTAAGTTGTCTTTTTTGTGTTCTGTTCGGCTACGCACGAGGAACATTTAAGTAGAGAGAGAAAGTTGGACAAATTTATAGGAAAAATGAAAATTTCGAAAAATGATAGATTTTCAATATGTACATACAGGGATGGACAAAATGGATCCGGGACTGGCAAATCTTTTGATCAACTTGGAAAGTGCTCTAACTGCATGAAATATTATCCGATTTAATTTCGCTAAGTAGCATTCGACTGCAACGTATTTTGGTTTTATACCTTTTGGCAACATGGTCTTGCCATGGCCGCCTGTGACGATCGTGAGTTGTTCCGGAAGTTTTCCGGAGAGCGCATGTGGAATTTGTGATGAGACTTTACTTCAACATGCTGTTGTCAGGCTTTTTTTTCAGGAAATACACGTAAAGGGCAATATATTAGATCTAGCCGAATGAACTAGTGACAGCATGAATCGGCCCTTAATTGGCTGAGATATGGCCATGCCCTTGAAAACAGAGTTCTGATAAAGGGTCCTGGATGCGGTTGACTTTCTTAATTTTACTAAAAACATGCCATGTGAGAGCTCTTTCTTCTCGGTTTTCATCATAAACCTCCATCATAACCTTAGAAAGTAGATCGCCATGGCTGTATTGGCCAATCCCCGGGAACCATCAAAACGTCCCCAGGAGGAACCTGTAGTTGGGACCAGTCAAGGCACTGGTCCACAAGACATGACGTGCGGCAGCTCTATCTTCGATGATTTTTCATAAATATGATAGTGATAAACTAGCGGAAAGGCTTCCTTCGATCATTGACCACTCTCGGGCACCAACTGGAATTTCCCCGGGGGAACCTGTAGTATGAGGCCATTTCCGATTTTACCCCAAATCATGTGCCGTGCGGCAGCATCTATGCCATTCAAGATTTACTGAAATTATGATTTTGATAGACTTGAGAAAGCCATTGCCGCATTGGCCACTCCCGGAAATATTTTTGCGGGAACCTATAGATGCGGATCTACCACGACTTAATCCACACAAAATAAGGACTATAAAAGATGCACGAGTCAGCCTCGATCCAGTATCCCTTATACCTCTATTTAACTTTGGTCCGGATAAGCAAGCTTTATTTTGTTCGGAGTATAGGAAAAGAAGTAAGTTTTATTAGTAGAAGGGTTGGACTCTCCATCCGCTCCAAGGATCTGGCTTCAATCCGCCTGGGAATGGAGCTGTAGAGGGTTTTAAATGACGTCCGGCTGGTATTCCGGGAGACCACGGCCAATTATGTTTCCGAGATATGAAAACTACATTAATTTTCCAGTGGAATGTTCGCCGGCGACATCATATGAAATCGGAAAATATTTTTGCGAGAGATTTGAGCACTGCAGAGTTGATCAAACATTTGCCTGTTCCGACTTTCCTACGCATACGATGAAATACTCGAATCATTTGTTGGCGATTGACAATGGAGTTCAGTTGAGGTACTCGCCGAAATTCATGATCATTTCACAACGACGAAAGAGGAACTCATTACGAATGTTTTCCAAAACCTTTATGCAGAATTAGAAGAACCACATGATTGGATTGGTGCGTGCGATTTTGTGACGGCGAAAAAATAAGGATGTTGATGATTTGAATTTCGTAATCTGTTATCGATCGCGAAAATGAACAATAATAGAATTAAGGAGGACAAACAAGCCAAAGCCACCGGCTTCCCGAGCAGGACCGAACAACTCGATAACCGGCCTCGGCATATATGAGCTTAGATTAAAGAAGTTCAAATACCTGAGGACAATGCCATGGGTTGAGCTTCCCACAATGTTATGCAGGCCACCAGAATTTAGGTGAAAACAATGCCAAAATATTGCCTCGTCAGGTATTCCCAGGTATCCAAAATAACAAGTTTTGGTATTCGAGAGATATTTTGCTTGCAATTCTTAGGTATTTTGTTTCGGTATTTTGCCTCTTAATCTAGCTCTTTAATACCAAGGCCAGTTATCAAGATCAAAATTAGGTATTCATGAGTTGTTGTCTCCTGCTCTGGGTTGCAGTTACTTAAAAAAAAGTAAATCATGAATGCTCGGAGGTGTATGTAAACCATAAAATTGGATAGAGCCGGACATGTGTTCGCCGGGTCAGCTAGTTATATTACATATAAACTACATTTAACCATTTGCGGAAGCCGGGCTTGAGATCGGTTTATCATGTGTCGTTCGCTATTAAACATCACGAAATTTTTTTTTTAAAGCTAACTGTACCAGGGCCAAACTTTCAGGCAGCGAAGTGGATGCAATGTTGATGTATCGGAATTCTCGTAGGTCAAATTTGTCGTTAACTATGGTTTTTACCGATATACTGAAGCTTTACATCCCATGCGGTACAGTGCGGTGAGTGAAAAGTGTGAGGAGAGGGTATACGCACTTTACTCCTTCAGAAATAGTTACTCGTTCAAACTGTTTCTGAAGGGAGCAAGAAAAAATCCGTACATTTCCGTAGAGACTATGCATAGTGGTTTATTTCAAATTAGAAATATATTATGGGAAAATACTGGGGCCTACACAACTCTGGAGGGGCCTGGCCCAAGGCTAAGTCGCTTAGAACAGTGTGCCAGCCACGATGTCTTACACACTAGACGAATATGTTTCCTCACAGCGGCACGTTGATTTTCAATCCGCACGCCCATGTGTGGCACACTGCAGAGACACACTTTTTGACAGTTGAGCTTATAGGAAATGGCGATAAACCAGCAACCTTGCCAATGCTGCATTTGCTTGGTTGCCAGGCTCAGCATAAAATAACAATTTGAGCTGTCAACACATCGGCACCTTCGGCACACTACGGGAACTCCCAGAACACGGCAACGCTTGTTGATACACTCAAAAAAAAAAAAATAGCACAAGCAAAAAGTGTGCTGCGCGATCCACCGTATGAAAGCCGTACAAGAAACAACGGGTTCACGGGTTGATGGAGTGTCAAAAGCAAGCCAGGGTCCAAAGAAGCAGAAATCTTTTGGTTCGGTACGGTGACTGTGAGATTTTATTTTCGGATGAAAAGCTCTTCCTCCTTCGGGACAGTCATAATCAACCAAATGATCGTGTGTATGGCAAAAGTCTAACCAATCCTCCAAGAGATAAACTAGCTGTAGAACGCTATCAGAATGTATCGAAAATCACAATATGAGGCGCCGTTTCACGAACAGGAAAACTTCCTCTTCTGTTCATAGAACCTAACGTAAATATCGTAAATGCTTCAACATAAAGGCTCTACAAAAGGGCTTACTTTAGATTGATTCAAGAAACATTTGCTTGATATTTGGGATCGAATTCCGCAGGAAATCGTGGTTGCCAGCTGCGATGGGTTTACAATGCGTTTACGCAAAGTTGTCAAGGAAAAGGGCGGGAGACTCGATTTCAATTAATATGGATTATTTCTATAACATGTTTCTTTAAAATTTAAAATAAATGCTATGATTTGGTTGATTTGTTATGCTGTAATCTCATTTTGTTTTAGTGACACCTATTGTGAGACACCCTGTAATCAATTTGCTTTTGTTCACTTTCGTGTAATTTTCGATTTTCGAAACTTTTCAGACATTATGATTTCACTGGTTAAGCTGAACAAATTATCTCTGGTTGGGGAGGTTGGATTGAATTTATCCCAGTCGACTTTTGCGGCGGCACAATACTTGAAAAACATACTTCAAAACTCGCTAGAGAAAAAGAACAGAGCCAAGGATATATTTTGTTGGATCGGATCTCGAATACAAGTGAAACGTTATGAGATGGAGAAACAAAAGATCTATCGCGATGAGAAAAGAAACGTTTTCGCACTCTGAGTGACTCATCTAAACATAAACCAAATTAACAAACCCTGTGGAGAGTGAAATATTATGTTTTCAAATCATATGTGAACATCTCTTAAATGTTTTAAAGCAGTTTTAAAATATTTTTTTTTTTTTTTAATAAAAAAACGATCAAATTTGAAGAAGTTGCATCCAATAATAGGCATAATTTGATGCTTATAAACCGATATTACATCCATATCCTTCGAAAGTTTCTGACTTTTTAAAATGAGTTGCATAGTTTTTCGTGATACACATTACCAAACATCTTATTAAACGTATCCAAGCGAGTGTATATCATACAAACATTCAATAACAAATGGTAAGCGGAGAATTCAGAATGCCCGACGGATGAGCTTTCACACAGGAAACACGAAAATAATTGAGACATGACGAAAACATTTATGAGTTACTGTTGATAGGCCGCAACAAAAACTGAACTGTTTTGCTATTAATCTTGCAGTTCCTATTGAAGCATTTAAAAATTTTGGAACATTTGCCTAACTTTATAACTCAACTGTGCTATAGCGAATAAATCACCCGGGGCGCCGAGAAACCGCCAATCAACACTTCCTCATTACACAGTTAGTAAAAAAAGTCGTCTCTATTCAACTTTAGCTCTAACTGAACCATCAGTTAACCCATAATCCACCGCTGAACGTTTAAGTTTTGGTTCTCACTTCCTCTCGCGTGCGCGATGCGTCGTACCGTCAGTCGATGCCATAGCCAAATGGCTCCAATGAAAATGGCTTTTGCATTTGCCATCAAATAGAGGGCCACAAACAAATAATGATGCTCCAAATGTTGACGGAAGGGATAAAGTCAATCGCGCATAGCTGATAGCTGGTGGAAAATCGACCAAACTGGAGTCGCGTTTGCTTGACATCGTTGGGCAACGCTGTGGCGACTCTGATGTTTCCGCGATGCAATTGAGGTCTATTCACGATGTTGTTTGTCCCCCGCATCAGTCACCTTTCGCTGGAAGCGAGTCAAGTGTTTGTGGGACATTAGACTTGTTTCCCGTGTTCACTTTCCGAGTTATTTGCATAATCATAATGAGAGTGATTTCCACATAACAAACTATGCTGAATCGACAGTTTTACGCGTATTACCTGATCTTCATGCACATATCTGGCGTAGTTGTTTGTTAACATTTATTTGCTTCTTGCCCTGCTGTCTCACTACTAATGACAGAATTATTCATAGAACTGCTTGCATTCGTTTTTATGACATGAGCCAAGCCTTTCAAGTGAAGCGTTCCCATTGTCGGCGGCTCCTGTTTAGTTTGTCCAGCTTTTTTTTGTCAATTTGAACGTCAGTTGAAAGTAAAAGTTCTTTTTTGGGCAGTACGAAAACTGCAAGTGTGAATGGTTACGATGTGAATATTTTCAGTTTTGGTGGAAGTAACGACTGAGGCTGTGTACTAATTCACTAATTAAGTTTTAGGATTTACTTAACCTTGACAGATGGAAAATAATCGATTAGTCGAATTAAAAATCCCTTTAGCGATTGATCCAACATATTTTCGATGAGATGCCTGCGTCAAAATTGAGTACCGTCTACAAAAATAGTCAACAGGTAGCAGACTTAATCGATTATTTTCGTAAGTGTTCAGCTTTAAATTTAGGAATTAAAATTAATTCGCGATTGGGACACAGCCTGAATAAAATTTGAAATTAGTTGCCAGCGGTGTCAACATTGCGGATATCCTTCGCTATTTCGGCGAAAGAATTCATCGTCCATCCACTACGAAGAGATTCGATCGGTCATCGAAATTCAAAAGTTATTCAAAGCTCGCCTTTCTGCGTTCGCGAACCAACCTAAGCAACCCCTGGTTCTCGTTGTGTACGAAACAGCATTCCCCTTCGGTCGCCGGGTGCCGAGAGTGCCGGAAGTATGTGTTTGCTGCTGCATAACGTATTATGACACCGACGAACCACACTATTGTGTTTTCGATTTTATTTACAGACTTATCCTTGCTCTATTTCGCCACCTGCCAGTGCATCCTTGCGTGCGCACCTATCCGTAAAGTTTGTTAGATAGGCTACTGGCTGAAACGCGATAGACAGTGATGAATGTTTCTCGGAGTACCGGAGGTGCAAAGGTCCACCAACAACCACATCCCCACCTCGCCTCGGCATCATATTGCCCAGGCAATTGCATGTATACGTATGCAAAATACGCCGCCAGTCTCGAGAGCAAGCAATATGGAAAATGGTTTTCCGCTGGCACCTGTGGCTCAGAAATTCCTTGCCATCAGCACAACATGAGGTCGTCGCCATCGCTTTTTCCGCCGTTACGAGTTCGGTGTCGATTGAAAGAAACTGTCAAGTGGTGTGGAAGTTTGCGCGGCAGTTTGTTGATATGAGTAGCGGCGAAAAAGTCTGATGATCGGTGTGTGTGCGTGTGTTAGGATGATTGATTATATTTCCTTTGGTTGGTGTGGTTGAGAATATTTGCATCATTTGATTGTGCACCATTTTTCCCAAGTGTTTCGTTGCAATGTGATTGAAAGAAAATTTTATGCCTCGTTTTAAATTGAAGAGTGAACGTTTTTTAAGTGGGTTTTGTGTACTTTTGAAAATTTCGTATTAGAAAATCCAAACAAACTAGCATTGCATAGCATGAAGATGCGCAATAATTCGTAAATTGCAAGCCGTCGTAAGACGGATCCAGATACTGGTATGTTTCGCCACAGAAACACTTCTCAATCGCTCACCTTACCACGACCATGTAACTGTTGAAGTTTGGAAGGATTTGATATCTCACTAAGAAAAATAGAATTGTTAGAT
>JASCZW010015875.1:0-19735 GCA_034211315.2 Aedes japonicus
AAAGATGCACCGAACAGTACGGTAAACAAGGGATATTCAAGAGTTCAGTACACAAAAACCAAGAAAACTCGGTAAACTGAACCGAGCAATCGCTGAATATTCTTAAACGTCAAATACTTCTCTTGGAGTCAACTCTGCGAGGGCTATGTCTACCGAAAAACTCGGTTATTTTAGCTGACTCGTTAAGACCTGAAAATTCGTCAGCCATTTTATCTCGCGGGTGCGCACGCGCTGAACGTGTTTTGGGAAAATTCTCCGTAATGCGTTTTTGTAAGGTGAAAATGAAAAAAAAACAATACCGAGAGACTATAACAGGAGAATGCAGGTTTAGTAATGTATGAGGATTGTTTGCATCAATAAACAATGTAACCGACAAAATTGGTTTTATTACTATGAAATTCGAAGCTATTTCAATCGAAATTCCAGCTCCAGAACCACATTCTATAACTGCTACAAAAAGCCGGTTTGTGTGACAGCGTTCGGTAACATTTAAGTTAGCCGATGTTCAGTTACTGCTGATTGAATTTCTTTTGTCAACCGAGTTTTTCGGTAAATTTGACAGATTGCTAGAAAGTAAAATTCAACGAGAACTCGGTTGTTCCAATTTGATAAGAGAGTATAATTTTGACGTAAAAGTAGTTTAGTAACAACCAGCAATCTGCGTCTGATGATGGCTGAAGAAAAGTAGACCGAAACGCGTTACGCAAAATAGCTGTTTTACTGTTCCATCTCACCGATAAAAACCAACCAAAAACAAAATAGTATATGCTCACGGTGATTAAACCCTGTCATGTTCCAATTTGAACCCAAGCGTTCAGCAGATGAAAACTCGGTTGAAATTCAACCGAGTTCGGTTTTATTTTCTAAGTGTGTGGTAATATGCTATAATATGGCACACTACCCAGTAGAAAGAGAGATCCAATTTACTGCCATCGATGAATCGGCAACTTAGAATCTGAAGTTGATGTTTAGTGGATTTACGGCACTGATTAAAAACCGGCGAAACTAAGGACGTGCATTGATTGATTAAAAATCTGTAACACTGAAAACAACTACAGTTTTTGTTGCGAAAGTTGATGAAATTTATTTATTTATTAATATTTTTATTTGAAGTTAGGCATCAACAGTCTCATGTCCTAATGTTATTGGGTTGAAAAAAAACGTTACAGTGAAAAACTGTTAAATAATATATTTAGTCAAGTCAGCGTAAAAAAGTAAAACACTTATCTTAACTACGTGCGCAATTGGCGGCGTCATCATCATTCAGCCAATTGCCATGATGTGACGTTTCGATTCCCGCTCCCGCCTGTGGAAGTTTTCGCGAAACGAAAATGTCCATACTAGTCCACTTGGTGTTAGTTTAAGCTGTCATTCTGAATAGAGCATTGAGCTGGTCAAGTTGGGCCTGGATTCGTTATTAATTTCATGCAATTGCGACAAAATAAGCACAAAAATTAACTTTTCTAAACTGATTTACTTAGATGATCGGTAACAGTTTATTTTGTTTTCCAAAGAACCATAGCGAATCCATTTGGTGTTTATCAATTAGATATCTGTTCGAAGAGAAATAAATATACGAATGAGATTTTAAGCTGTACTAGTTAATGAGTTTTTTTACTTGTTTCTGTTTGAGGGCCTTGAGATTCAGTTTCGCTGTTCCGTATATAAATGAGACAGTAGATACGAAGATTTAGGACATTATAGGTAAATGCATCCCGGACGTAACACTAAGACGATGGCGGACACGTACATCACACTTAAGGCTGAATCTAGTAGGATTGGGTTTGTGATTAATGCGTTGAAAACAACATACATGAAGGAAAGCGGCTCACGAGAAGACAATCAGCCTTTTTTTGTTGGGGCGTAGAATCTACTGCGTCCACTGAGTTGAACTTTTGTGATCACAATCAGCCTTATTCTGCGTGGCGTGTGAGTCAAGATGACTCCTCTCACATACGAGTTGACAATTGTCGCCTCGTGTGAGGTGACTCTCTGTACAAATCAAACGGAGAGTCACCTCACACGCGGCGATAATGCTAATATCGAATTCGTTTTTGAACCTAGGTTGAAACCAGTTCCAACCTGCAATACCCGAACTTATTGTCAGTGCAAACATCAATCCTATACAAGTTACAAGTTTGGAACTGGATCAAAATGAATTCGCTATGACTGCCCTGGGATACATAGTTGACGTAAGCGCCAAGACGACCAAAATTCATTTTATTGTTTTTTGCATTCTTTACCCTATAATACATTGCCTCAGAGTAAAAACAAAAAAGTTTCTTCGAAAAATTGTGAGATAAATTGAAAACAACGGTTTGGCGTAAGCACCATTTGGTCGCATGAATGACGTCTCTCCACATATTACATCACGGGTGGATGTAAGCGAAGTTAAATGCACCTGGGAAAGCAAATTAGAGATTACATACATACTTGCAATCTATCGACCTCTGGAAAACACCTGGCCGGTTCCTTACGATCAGTGATACTGTATCCCTCATACTGCCTTTTATAGACATCTGGAGTTGAAAATGTGATAGAAATGATAGATTTTTTTCCTTGGCGAGAAAGTGAAAATGGATGAGCCTGGAATTCTGTTATATAATCAAAACCACAGATAGTAAAATAGCATAAGGAACTAGCAAGTGGGTGTTTAAATTGAAGTCATCATTTATTGTACACGTTTCGAAAGCTCACAGCATTCCGAGGGGTCTTCAAAAGCTCTGCGTGTATGCGTGTAGGATTACAAAGCAAGACCATTCTGAAGGTGCCTTGATTCAATTCCCGGTACGGTTCATGAAAATTTACAGGTAGGAAATTTTCTCGACTTCCCTGGACATAGAGTATCGTTGTACCGGCCACACAATGATATGAATGCATGAATGGCAACTTTGGCATAGAAAGCTCTCAGTGAACAAATGTGGAAGTGCTAGGTGAAATTTACTTCTTTGAATGATTCCATTCAGTCATAAAATGAGATATAAGTAATTTACAACGACTGATAAGCATAAAAGGTTACCTTTTGAAGATCAACCGAGAAAACCGACTTGTTGATTATCGCATTTGACCGATCGCTATCATATTCATCTCGCCCAGCAATTGCTCGTGATACGTGATCCTTCCAACTCAAACACAACTCGCATTGAACTTCGTTCGTTGTTATTATGATCAGTATCACCAGCCTTACCAGCAAGGGATTATGATCAGTATCACCAGCCTTAGCAGAGCGCCCTGTCTGCTTTTCGTGAACAAGATGGGCTTGACAACGTTGCACACTTCATGTCCCAGTTGGGTAAATGTTATGTTCAGGTCTCTCAACACCTTACAGTAGAAACTGTAACTGCAACATTCTAGCTTTTTTTTTCCAACTGACGCTCTTTGAAAGAGTCAAATATTTTCTGGACTGATAAGTCCGATGGTAGATATCATCAGAATCAAATGGGAGCTTTGCTGGGTGAAACTTTTCACTGGTATTCGTGAAGAAAATCGGCGAGAGCCTAAATAGGCTTCCTATGGTTAATTATAATTTTGTTCCGGTGCACTCTATAGAGTGATTTAATATATGCGATATTATTATACGTATAATTGCAAAACGATATGTAGATTTTAATGCGTCATTCGAATACATAAAATATTTCTATTTGTTTGATGTTGTGCGAATAGTAATTTGTTGGAACACCTTTGAATTCATATCTTGGCGATATGGGCACTCCCCCGACTTCCTTATCACACACACGCCAAACCGAACTGTCATCATTGACGTGCATTATAATGATGGTAGTTGACGCAAAATGACGAAAGAGACAGCGCCTGTCGAATTCGAAGGGGGGAAGACAGCGAAGCGAACAAAACCCATCGATGAAGAGTGCTCAACTACTGCTCAGTGTTCACAGTGCAGTTTTCTTTAGTAACTGCGAAAACGGAGGAAAAAGTGCTACTCTTGGGGTTGTGCTTTCCGCTTTTCTTCCTACAGGACGTGTATTGCCGAAACAAATACTAAGCTAAACATTTTGCATTGGCAAAAGCAATTTTCAGTCAGCAGTGCAACGCATTAGTGTTCGGAAAATACAACAGTGCAAGGAAAGAGAAACAATTTGGTCGGTGGTCGTTTTCCGGAGAATCGCAGTCGAAAAAGAGTGTCCTCCGAGCAAGAAAATTGGTTCGGTGCTAGATTAGCGCTACTGCCAACGCGTTCACTTTGTTCCTCTGACGTGACCACCGTAGACCCGATTCACGGGAGTGTAGAGCTGTGGCACAAGAGTGACCGAATATTTTTGTGCAAATCCAATTTTTTCATCTAATTGTCACGCAAACATGGCGGATCAAACAAATCAGAACTCCACACAGGGTAAGTGTTGAATGAAATAATATGCTTATCTTTTGTTGGAGATTATGAAATTTGCTATTTTTATCTCCACAGCAGAACCAATGCGAACAAAGTTCCTGTCACTGGATATGAACAATGCTAACTGCGATCGGAAGCGACCTTCGAAGAAGCTAAGCTTCCAACCGAGCCCGGTGGTGACCGCTCGAACGCCTCCGTTGTCGGACCGAACGAGGGATCGGATCAAGATGCAGGCTACGGGGAAGTTGCAGATAACTCCTAATGCAATTTACGATTTCACTGCCGATGACCTGACGGATGAAGGCGAAATTGGTCGGGGAGCATTCGGGGCTGTCAATCAAATGAAATTCAACCGAACGGGCACGGTGATGGCAGTCAAGAGGATTCGATCGACTGTCGACGAGAAGGAGCAAAAACAGTTGCTGATGGATCTGGAGGTGGTTATGAAATCGAACGATTGCAATACGATCGTCACGTTCTATGGGGCACTGTTCAAGGAGGGCGACTGTTGGATCTGTATGGAGTTGATGGATACGTCGCTGGACAAGTTTTACAAATTTATCTGTGATTGTCAGCACTCTCGGATTCCGGAGCCGATTTTGGGCCAGATTACGCTGGCTACGGTGCGGGCGTTAAATTACCTGAAGGAGGAACTGAAGATTATCCACAGGGACGTCAAACCGAGCAATATCCTGCTAAAGCGGAACGGTGATATAAAGTTGTGTGATTTTGGCATTTCTGGCCAGCTGGTGGACTCAATCGCGCGAACTAAAGACGCTGGTTGTAGGCCGTACATGGCGGTAGGTAGCGAGGGGAAAAAGGTTCGACGAATGTTGGCGATGGTTTTGATTTTTGGTGTTTTGTTTCAGCCCGAGCGAATCGATCCACAGCGTGCCAAGGGTTATGACGTGCGAAGTGACGTTTGGTCGCTGGGTATCACACTGATGGAAGTAGCTACCGGGAAGTTTCCCTACCCGAAATGGGGCTCCGTGTTCGAGCAGTTGTCCCAGGTATGTGCTGTTAGATTTATTGGCCCCATTATCTTTGCGGCTATATCCAGGATATTATTCTGTGACATAATTCCGTTATGGAGGAAGTAGAAACATTGTGATTTTCAATAGGTATACTTTATGTTGTACATGCTTGCTGGTTAGTAGTAAGGCATAGTTATCCTAAATCCTTGAATATCATCAAATCGACTGCTATTTTGAATGATAAAAATCGATAGTAGTTGCCAGAGTGTAGTAGTTGCCACGTTTGTCACTAATGGCGCAACATGCGCAAAAAAAGGCTATCTGAAAAAATGTGAAGTGACTTATATTGTTAATATAGTATATTTGCTGTAAGCAAAGTCTTCTGCAAAGGATTTACGGTTTTGTTCACAGCAAGCGGCTGTAAAGTAGGTGCCATGACATGCCCTATTACCGTGAGGTTTGCGACACTGCAAGTTGAAAACCGTTATAAAAAAATGAATTCACAACAATTTGTATTTCTTTAAACGTCATTCAATTGTGTATGGTGTACATTAAGAAGCAAACATATAATTTATGTTGCTTTGTAAAACTAAAACATAAAAAATGTATGAATAGTTCAATACATGAATTTGCCTAATTCCGCGCACTTCAAGCATGGAGTTCCATATACCGCGCACAAGAGAGCCTAATTCCGTGGTAATGTTTTTTTTTCTTATAGATTGTATAAAATTTCATATTAAAAATGCTTATCATTCTAGCGATAGTCAAAGCATAGTTTCCAGAACTTTATTTATCAAAAAGATATGTAAATATTGAACATTAATTCAAAATTTCCCTCTATCCACTTCACTTCTGTTTCTTTTATTAAAGATTATAAATATTCTAGTTTTGCTTTGGATGTTTCATTGGTCCCTCCAAATGACTTTATTTAATAAATGAAGAAACTTCTTGAAACCGTCGTCTCACTTGTTGCTCGGTAACGATGGTTCTGTTTTAAGGCAGAGTGCTTGGCACCCTAGGCAAAACGGTTGGATGGCGTTTCCAAAACCGGCATTCCACTCTTCCTGGGACTCCATTTTTGAATGGGTTCCTGATTTTCATCTGTCTCAGTTACTGAGATACATTAGCTCAAAGGTGTTTGGTGTTTACAGGGAATCCCGCTTTGGCCATGTCAACAGTTCATTTGACAAAACGATTCTCACCCTGAAGACTACCAACTGTCGAATCTCCTTGTGAACTTGTGTACTGGTTTTTGATTTGATCGCAGATCGTGTTTTCCGGTACATTAAACATCCAAAAGGCAGCTCGGATGGTGGCTCCACTTTTTACAAGGTCTAAGCGTTGTGAAATCAATCCACAGTGTACTGAATTCGTTTTTTCAGAGTCATTCTGGAACAGAAACTCAAACACGGAATTAGGAAATCATAAATTTGGCGATGCCCTTTATCCGTGGTTAAGATTTTGATAACAAAAATGCACGAAAACTAAAATTATTGAGTGAATTTCATGTTAAATTGATTATCCATACCTGCAGCAACATAATCGATTCGTTTCACTTTCATTTTACATGATTTTCATTGAAAAAAATAAACTAAGCTTTTTTTCGCGTCCATAACCACTCAGCTATGCAAGCCTGAGCAAAAAAAAATTGCAGTTCATGACAAGAATTTGTATTTTACTTTTTTAATTCGTGCGCGTTTGACTAGACCTCAAAATAGTGATGTCTTAGTGAAGTTGGTTATATTCTCTAACATTTGCGGTAATGGTTCGTAAAATAGTCAATTAAAATCTCAAAATATTCCTTATTTTATGATGAGAAGCGCGGTGTTAGGCGCTGCGCGGGATGTGGAACAAGTCACGGTACTTACCGTTTGCGGTACGGCTGAAATTGGCTTGAATTAGCTGCACATGTCTTGCCCAGCGTATTCAGTGATGTGTTGAACTTGATGTTTGTGGCATTTGTCCAAAAAAACCGGCTTGGTAACTTCCTATAATTTTGCTTGCCAACGACGATAGACGGCAAAATAACCATTTGAAAATAGTGATTGCCCGGTAGTTCTCATATTCTAACTTTTCGTGCAGATTGGGCATAGGGTAGAGAACGGCTTCAGCACCCCGGGACCCAATTCCAAGCACGGGGAGAACGATAAATTACAACGCTCATTTTTGGCAGCATGATGCTTACTCTAGTGAAGCATCTTACTGCCAAAAATGAACATTGTAGATTAATGTTTACCCCGTGCTTGGAATAGGATCCCGGGGTGCTGAAGTCGTTCCCTACACTATAACTTCTTCCCGAAAAAAAAGCGATTTTCCCCGATCAGTAGTCAACATATACTAGTTGCCTATATTGCCTGTGGACATTTGACAGCTCGATCAGTTTGTTTACGACAGCTATGGTGAGAACAGTGACAGCTTCGGTCTATGGTTTGTTCGTACCACCTGACCCCATCCAATAAGTATTTGGCTAAAATGGATATCCACATGGGGAAGCCAGCCGTGTCGCAGGACCAAGCGTAAACCCAGAAACGACGGCTAAAGGTCAAGAGATATCTTCCCAGCGAAGCGAACGTGGTGGTCGTTATGGGTGACGAGACGTACCTCACGTTGGACGGCAACTACTGGCAAGGCAAAGGCTACGTCAACCCCCGACAAAAAAATTAACAGCGAAGTGAAGTACATAGCGCACAAGAAGTTCCTAATGAAGGTGTTGCTGTGGCTCCCAATCAGTAAAAAGGAGATGTCATGTCCCCTCTTCTTTTTCTCGGGGCTGGCAGTGAACCGCGAGATCTACAGTACAAAGTGCCTCCCAGAAGTTGCCACCTTCATTAAAAAGTACCACAAGGGTGATGACGTGGTGTTTTGACCGGATCTAGCGTCGGCCCACTAGTCGAAGCGGGCACTGGAGAAAATGGAGTGGTTGGGCATTCCGGTGGTGCCCAAGCATGCCAACCGTCCCAACGTGCCCCAGCTCCGCCCAATCGAGAAGTTCTGGGTCAATTGGAAGAGGAGAGTATATTCAAATGACTTCGTAGCCAAAACGACGAATGATTTGATAAAAAAAGGCGATCAAGTAACTGAAGAATATGCCTACCAGCTTCATTTTTCCACCTATGGCCAAAGTACCAGCTAACGGTAGATTGGTTAGGTTCCACGAGAAGGACACAGCTGCTCCATTTCTTCACACCATACAGCGCACCCGGAAAAGATGGGTTTTCAGTCTTTGTATCTGTGACTCAATTTCTTTAATAATCAATAACGGGGCCGGCCACGTCCTTACAATCAGTTGGGAATAGGGAAGGAAAGTTAGTGTGACCTTTTTTTTCTTTGTGGTTGTCTTTGCAGACGGCTAAGACCAACTTGGTCCATCTCGCTTAGTGTGACCTTTGCTGATTATCGACCGTGTTTACATCTGCATCCCCACAAAGGTCACAGGAAGGAGGTTTTTCTATGTTAGTAGGGTAGGCTCGATGGATCAGGATTCACCTTGATAAGTGATGTGATCATATAATATACCTAGTTCATTTAATTCAGGGGACAAAAGGATAACAATTACTTGTTTCGCTCCGCGTTTTTGATAGCACTTACGAACTCTCAATTGTCTGAAAATCCCTTGCGAGGTACAACTGGTTAGCGTTCTGCTTTTTCCGCGGTACCTAAATGATGCTTATCCAGAACGCCAAGCTTGCCCCATATGGCATTGCAGGTGAACGAAAGTAGCATCGTATCTCGAACTTAACTCCTCCAACTGTGGAACTGTATCTACAGAAATACCATGTCGGTAATGAAACTGGTCCGTGGTGGAATTGGTTTACCAAGAGAAGTTTGCCGAACATTAGTTTTTGTAGGATACCGGGTGTCCGGAGAAATTTTCCCGAGTCCTGGAGATGAGTTTGGTAGGCAGGTACAAGCCGCTTAAGCCAAAATGGCTACGGTGGCGATACAATTAAGGGTCAAACATGAATTACTCCGATAATATTTGTGTTATAATATCGGAAAACACAACGGAAGAAAATGCACGTCAAACTTGCTACCCCTAACCTATTATGGTAATCTGAATAACTCGAAAAAGTTCGAATTAAAGATGTTATCGGAATAAGGTGACGTCCAAGCGTATAATTTCCTGTAAAAAACAGCCTTGTGATCAAGGTTGTCAATATTGTCAATTGCATTTTTCGACAACTAATTATCGTTCCTCTTAGGAAAACCGACAGATAGGTAAATCAGTAAAATGGAAAGCGCTCGCCCGGATAATCAGCAACAATCAGCAAACGTGTACCAATTGGTTCGTTTTCGAAATACATTTACACCAGATTTTAGTTCTATTCAACTGATGTTTAGGCATGACTCTGGTCATAAAAACAGCATCCACTATCACTTGCGACGGTTATTATTGAGATTCTAATAAGGATGAATTTCATCACACACAAAAATACTGAAAAAACGTGACAGCTCACCAAAGCCTAACTGTTCGTGGTCAAAGCTTGCTGCGATCTCACCTATCGTTTTATCGTGCATTTGTGCATGTTCAGTTGGGTAATTTCAGTCGTTCCGGGTGCGAGGCAAAAACCTGTTTTTCCGGGATTATTATAAGTCATTCTTACAACATATCCCGCTGATTGCAACCTTCCTTTCTAGTGTACTGAAGAATATGCTTTCATATCGACATGAAGGTTTTAAATCAGAATCTTTTTCACTAGGGAAAAATATGAATATTTGACATTTTTTTGTGTGTGAAATAAGCACTGTGAAATAAGATCGCACAGGCTAGACTTAACGTGCCCGATTCTCTCGATGGCTCTGGTGACATGCCAGAACATTACTTCAGTTGCCGCCAGACTCAGAGCTACATATTCTGCCTCGTTGGTTGATGTTGCTACTGTCTGCTGCTTCTTGCTACACCAGGAGCCGGAACATTCGAACATCTTGAACAAGTATATGCTGACGGGTATCCTTCGCCAGAATAGTAGTGCCATTCCTCTGGTTCCTTGAATGTACCGGACCACGTGTTGCTTGCCAATGTTGAGTTGTAGCGTATTGCTGAAAACGACCCAGATATCCAACCGGAAAACATACGCCCCAATAGTTCGCGGAATGGTTCGTCAGTGTGCCTTCCCGTCGATTCAAATGCTAAGCATTTCTCCATTGTAATTCTAACCGGCTTGCAGTCATTCGTCCCAAAACGTTTCATCAGTCGATCGATATGTACTTGCATTCTGCGACAGATTCATTACATCAGCCTCATAGCTGTAGTCGATTTTTAAGCCTAGGAAATAATGCAGTTCACCAGTCGGACATCTCAAACAGCTTAACCAAGTTTCAGTTGCGCAGTCTATGCGCAGTCCCGCCAACAGAAGGTCATCTACGGACAGGATTTGGATCAATTCATCATTGGGAACCAGCTTCTTGTAAAGACCATAGTCATTCTCTGATAATATGTAGCCCATCTTCAGCACTGCCTTCTCGTCCTCCTTCGGTCTGAAGACTCATTTCGGCTTGACGGATATCACGCCATCCGGGCATGTTTTCAGCTGCCGCACGTTGTTCTTCATCAGAGAGCGAAGTTACCGTAACCAATCCTCGCTGTCGTCACGTCCAGCTAACTTGCCATAGCTTTGTGAGATATCTATGAAAAGTAAACCGCCAGAAGTTGCTCCGTATCCGACAAAGTAATCCAATAACTTACCGGGGAGCGTGTTCTGGATGTGAAAGGAGCGCTAATAGTGTTGTATTGTCAGGCTCATCGGGCAGTTGATCTTCTTCGTCTTGAAAATCGTCACCGAAGTTCTGCCATGTCAGCTTGCATATCTTCAGCTTCCCTTCTTGTCCAAGCGGAATACAACAACTAGGCTTGTGATGTTTCATCCAGTTCTGCGCCATACGGGAAACGTGTTTCGACAAAATTGACATCTCGGGCCACAAAATTTTCCGATGCTTTCTGGCCCAGAGCCTGTAGCCATTTGATCACTTCCACGCTTTTGGTTCGAGGTTCTTCCTTGATTGGCTTGAAATCCATAGTTTGGACTTGTACCAAACCACACTTCATATGGCGTCTTTTCACACTGAAGAACTTCGTTTCAGCAGTTACACTCCGGTGTAGGCGGCATTACAAATTCTTTGGCATCTGTAAATTCAAGAGCATAGCACATACCTTCTCAATTAGCGCCCTCTTGAAACGTTCTGCTACGCCATTTTGCTGGGGAGTTTAAGCAATCGTTGACTCCAATTGAATGCCGTTTGATCTGTACCACGCCTTCTGATTGTTGGAGCAGTACTCCCTTTCTTGGTCTACAGACAGCCTAGATATTGTCTTACCCGTTGCCGCTGTAGCCATTGCCTCGAACTCGCGGAACTTCTCAAATAAAGGATAGAGGACACAAAATATCGCGACTTGTCCCACGACGGTGGATCAAAACGAACACAGACGTTTCACGCGGTCCCGTTCCACTGAACGGCTTGCCTTGTATACAGGAATCGCAAAATCCAATGGACGTGGGTTTCACTTTGCTACCTTCCACCATGTTTTACCGCACTATTGGTCTAGACTGGTTGACTACACTTCAGCATCCAGCTATCGTTTATGACCACAACGTCACACTTTGCCGGAAAGATACTTTCTACTAGCACCTTCAACCACTCCTTCTTGAGGATTGGCAGCTGCTCAGACACGGCTCACGTGAACTAACGCTTCCGCATAATAATGTTCATCTTATCCAGTTACATCTTCACGATTTTGCCAGTTACGCTAAACATTCGGCTCAAGGCGCAGAGCGATGAGACCTCGGTCTTCGTCTCCAGTTTCTGCTGCACGTTACGGTTGCGCAGCACTCTACGGGCCTTCGTAAGAATGCTCTTGCCTTGCTCCAGAAGGAGAGCCAGATCGGCAGACACGAAGTGCCTCACGATGTCCAACTTCTTCGCTCCGGGGTGGATTGGCAGTTCGAACAAATTATCGACCGTAGTTGCTCGATCAACTGATAGCGCTGTAATTATTTTTCTGTACACACAGGGTGGCTACGATTCGTGATGCAGAGGTTGATTCACCACCAGGTGGCAGAGTAATCGCATGAAAATTCGCTAAAATCGTTCACTGATAAAAAATCAATGATAATATCTATGTGTCCCATCTATGATTTTTTGCAATATAATCAACAAATGATATGTATTTGTGACCACACATACTTTCTATGTGTACACATAACCACTCTGTGTGGCCACACATACTTTTCACACCGACAAACCGACATGAAACTCAATCTTCACTATTGATCAGGTCCATAACGACCGATTCAAATGTGCAGCGATCCATTGTCAAACCCATAAATTATTTGATCTGATCAAATAAATGTGCAAAATAGCTCAGACATGAACCACTCATCAAGTTTCAAGCGTGTGCTTCAATAAACGATCTCAGCGACACGAAGTAGATGTCACTAATAGAATTTGAACAGAAATATTAAGACATTTTCTATTGTCATTCATGCTTGTCAGTTTATCAATTAGTCGTACATTGTTAAACATAGTAATATGGATTTTCTAGATTTTTGCCAATAAATATGTGTGTATTATTTCCCGTGTTCACATGAAACGATACTATCAATTCTAGATGTTCACCTTTCATACTATCGCAATAATGTTCACCCTAAGACAGCAATATCGACATTATTAAGTAAACATCTTCCAAACATCTCTCAATAAGTTAACCTTTCCGGCCGCGATTAAGCATTACGAACCCGACTGCGCTATACTTGATCTATGGTTTTTTTTCCTAACCCGACACTCCTTTTTCTACATTTACAGGTCGTCGAAGGTGATCCGCCTCGGTGTCACAGTCCTACAACAGCATGGAATTTTCGTTGGACTTTGTAAATTTTGTAAATACCTGGTAAGTTCGAACTCTACTTTATGGTATAAACGCACGACCCCTTAACCCTTGTCTGTTCTTTCGATCAGCCTAATCAAAGACGAGAAGGACCGACCCAAATATGGCAAGCTATTGCAGCATCCGTTCATACAGCGTGCCGAGAAGAGCCATACCGATGTGTCCGTCTACGTAAGCGCGGTGCTTGAATCGATGGCCAACAATGGCATTACCCAGTTTACCACAAACCTGCCGGCGGAACGTTGGAACGACAGTTTTAACTAGGAGGGGATGTACTACTGCCCCCTCATAAGTGGGTAATCTGGAGATGTTATGGATGTATGCGTATGGTTGTGGAGTGCGTATGGATTGCGTTAAAAAAAAAACCAGCATGAGTGTTATCAATTGTTTGTGATCCTATGCTTTTTTGTTTGTTTGTTTTGGTTCATTCGGGATTGTGTTCTCAGTTATGTAACGGCTATACAAATGGAACCGGTTGTTGATGATGAAAGGGGTGTGACGAAGACAATAAATTGTCTCCCAATGTTTTCTGTTTCCTTTTCCGTTTCGGTTCAAGTTACACCGGAAATGCTTACACCATTTAGGATGTCGCTGTGGGTGAATGTTACAAATTAGGTGTGATTGTGTTATTCAAACCGTGATTGATCTGTAGAGATTTAATAATTTTTAAATGAAGTAATATATAATAACTAATTAATGATTGAAGGATGGATAGTAGAGAATGATAGAAAGGCAAACCGGATGAGAGTTAGCACACACGCGTTAGTCGTGGACAAAGGATGGAAATAACTAGTTGTTGTTAGTTGTTGAATAAATCAATTGATTTTGAATACTAAGAAATAGTCGCTTTTTAGAAACGAAACGTTTGTGAGTATAAAAGAACACTGAAACTGCTGTAAAACTTTATGAAATCAGTAAAAATATCTTTCTACTTAGCGTAAACAAGCCCGTAAATATTGGTTCAAGGAAGCTTTCCACCCACGTCAATGTTCAATAAACCGGAGCATTCTGCAATAGGCTGGAAATACAATTGATTGAATTCGCCATAGTTTTCCAACAAGGACAAAACAAAAATCAAACATAACCTACTGCTGTATCGTTCATTCTCGAAACATTGAAGCTCGCTTACCAAACTGGAAAACAAACTAACTCACAAGATCACTGCAACTCGCTTAAACATAATTCCTCTTGCCTTAAAAAGAATACTACTTCAGCTGCTTGCACTTTTGTATAAACTTCAGTTCAAATTAGGCATAGGTATGGTAAATTCAGTTAACTCAGATGCTTCAAAAATAAGTTTTTTATAATTATCCTTACAGCTAGAAAAGAAATCCTCGTAACCCCGTTAAGCACTCTATTTCTATTCCTCTGTAGGTAAACTTGTGAAAATAAATGCTTGTGGCTACCGGGAACAGTGCTCCCTTTTTCAATGAGCTTATCACCAATACACACGGATATGAACACAAACACTCCCAAAAACATTTAAGAAAATACACACACACACAGACACACACTATTTAAATTGGAAATTATTCATAACAAATGAATAAGCAACTAATTAATTGTGTAAGAAAAAAAGTTCTAAACTTGAGAAGAAGATTGTCAGAGGTGGTATAATAATTGTAAAACTAATTAAAAACAAGAAGAGATATGTCGTTTATGAGAAGGCCATAGGTATACAACACATACGGATAAATACATAGACATAGAAGACACGATTGAAGACGATATAAAACCACACAACAATTTCCCCAACAAACGTTGCATGTTGCATTACAAGCTTAAGCTAATGTTTGGCAAATTGTTTGTTGGGTTACGGTAGAAGAAATCAATTTTTTTTCTGTTGATAGGAGATACAAAAATAAATACACAAAACACACAAACACACTAGGTCAAAATAGTTCTGTCGGTGGTTGTTTGTATGAGAATTTCGTAAAAGATGAACAGACAAAATTGGGTACGAAAACTTCAGACTAAGAATCCCTTGTCAAAAAAAGGGGTTAAGCCGGATGAAAAAAAAAGGATACACGAAAGAGAATAAACCACAATGCAATATTAGAGAATTTCTGAAAAAAAAAGTTTGCTGGAGAAACCGTACGTTGCGAATATCACATCCTTGAAATGTGCAACTTTAGGTAAATGTAGCATATGAGAGCGAATCGAGATCGTAGTGTGCGGGGCGCGAAGCGAAACGTGAAAAAAAATCTGTCATTTTTGCTCCGTTTTGATTTTATTTTTATTTGTATTTGTGCCAACCGACCACCATCATACTTTGTGTTTGCCTTGCTCAATGCCCTGCGATGTGGATCAATCGTTTCTATGAAATCGAGATGTGAAGTTTTTCGACAATGTTTCGACGTAATTATCAACTGGACTTAATTCTGTGCTTCTAGTCGGATTATGAAGAAATTGTGCGATTCAACTCAATGCGTCCATCTTTCTACAGAAAGCGAGTAACCATAAGCCATAAAAGAGTAGGACAAGAGTTGGTGCTCATGTCCCAACCGACAGTCATGCTCTCACGCAAGAAAAGGCGCTACACCCTTGGATTTGGAGCTTGGATACAAGTAAGAAACGCCTGTGTGGACAACAAAGGAGTGCATTAACTTTCTAAGCTTCGTCCCCCCAACGACCAATATACATATGCTTTCTCGCCTAGGAAGGCCTCCCGCACAATCCCATCTAATTACCAACTCCATAAGTCTATGAACTAGACTTAAGGCTAAAGCTGGTAGGATTGGGCTTGTGATTAATGCGTCGAAAACAAAATACATGAAGGAAAGAGGCTCCCGAGAAGACAATGTTAGCCTCCTAGCACGAGTTCAGATCGACGGTGATGAAATCGAGGTAGTAGACGAATTCGTGTATCTGGGCTCATTGGTGACCGCCGATAATGACACCAGCAGACAAATAAAAAGGCGCATTATGGCTGGTAATCGTGCCTACTTTGGACTCCGAAGGTTGCTAAGTTCGAACAAATTTCGCCGAACCACTAAGTTGACCATCTACAAGACATTAATTAGACCGGTAGTTCTCTGCGGTCACGAAACATGGATATTGCTAGTGGAGGACTAACGCGCCCTTGGAGTCTTTGAACGGAAGGTGCTGTGTACCATCTACGGTGGAGTGCAGATGGAAGACGGAACGTGGAGGAGGCGAATGAACCACGAATTGCACCAGTTGCTGGGAGAACCTCCCATCGTACACATTGCAAAAATCGGTCGACTACGATGGGCTGGGCATGTCGTAAAAATGTCGGACGACAGCCCTGTGAAAATGGTTCTTGAAAACGAACCGACAGGTACAAGAAGAAAAGGCGCGCAACGAGCAAGGTGGATCGATCAAGTAGAAGGCGACCTGCGGACCCTCCGCAGACAGCGAGGCTGGCGAGTGACAGCCATGGACCGAATAGAATGGAGACAACTTCTGTGTACAGCAGAGGCCACGCCGGCCTTAGTCTGATTGGTAAGGTAAGTATAAGTCTATGAAAGTACCATGAGTTCTCTGCATCTTCTTAAGTAGACATCAACACTTCCCTCCCATCCCTTGCTGATCATAAAGGACCTGGCCATGTGTTGTGCAAAGAGATCGATTGATGAAGAGCCTGTCACACCCAAGGCAGCTCTTCTGGCGCTTCAATCGTCTCTACAACAGGCAACCCAGGATTGTGTATGGTTGGAAAATGCTATGCTAT
The DNA here is from genome assembly GCA_034211315.2 of Aedes japonicus. Classification (NCBI taxonomy): domain Eukaryota; kingdom Metazoa; phylum Arthropoda; class Insecta; order Diptera; family Culicidae; genus Aedes; species Aedes japonicus. The sequence goes on from JASCZW010015875.1 coordinate 16,896, forward strand.
GCTACGTAGCAAATGAGAGCGAATCGGACAAAAAGCTGGGCCAAAAATCAATGGTCGAATCCTGGTTGGATAAAAAAGAAGACACCAAGTGGTGATAGATCTGACAGCTCCCATGTTAAAGTATAGGACGAACATTTTAAAATGCTTCTAGAAAATTCAAATCAAATTCTAATTAAACGCGTTTGTATGATGGAAGAAAAATCCTAAACTACTTAATAAAGACATTTTCAAAAAAAAACTAGAAATAAAATAAAAATAATGCCCTTATTTTGCAGTTTTGAATTTTCCTTCCATCATTCAATAAACCGCTTTTAATTAAAATTTCATTTGAATTTATTAGAAGCATTTTAAAAAGTTTCGTCCTATACTTTAACATGGGAGCTGTCAGATCTATCACCACTTGGTGTCTCCTTCTTTTTCAAGTTGGATTCCTCAATAGAAAAACTAGCGGTTTAAAGTTGGCTTACTGGCTTAGAAACCCCATTGGTCCCACACCATGAAGTACCCCTCTTTGAACTTTTGTGGTACTAGAATTTTTGTTTTTGTTTTGATTCACTGTGTTATTTTCACAAACTGTTTTGAGGAGAAATTCGTCATGAGCTATGTTTATTTTCAGCGGTGATTCATCTAGCTTGGAACCGATGCGATGGTATTTCCTGCGCTAAAAAATCCTTTTTACCATTAAGCCCCTGGTTGAGTTGATTAGGAATCCCATAAGTAGATACGCCTGTTATCATCTTCTTCTTTTTTATTCGGTAAGCAATCACTTCTTGGCAGCTCTGGTCAAGGGCCAGTAACTAAGAATATATGCCCTCCGTGTGTTTGAAAGGTTACGTCGACGATACTGGTTGCTGCTGGGTCTCATAACAGTTGGTCATAATGCAACGGTCATCCATATAAACTGGCAGCACTCATGGGCGCTTTTCATCTACATCGCTCGCAGATGAAGAAGGAGAAGAAGTATTATTTGACATTAACGGGTGTTCAATAAAATATGAGAATGGTTTCACTACCTACCTGCTCTCTGGACTCCCTAAAAAAGTGTGTTTTCGTTCGGGTGTTGTCAGTTCAATCGAAGATGGCGTCGAGACAGCAAGCTCTCCGCGAGCGTGTTGTACGGTTTTACGAAACGCATGGTCATCGTGGACATAAGTTTATGGTGGACCACTTTCGAGACGAAAACCTACCCGTGAGTACAGTTTACCGGATCCTGGCATCCCTGAGCGTGGAGCAGAAGGCCGGAAGCGCCGTCCGGCAAGAAGATAATGACGAAGAAGAAGAAGAAAGCGTTGAAAAAGCTGTTCGACAACAAGGACGGAACGAGTTTGCGTGACGCCGGCCGGAAATATCACTGTCCACGTTGATTCACCGAACCCTCAAGATGGAGGACATCATCTGTCGGAAGGAGTAGACGGACGAGCAGATAGCGACCGTGAAATCGAGTGCCGGTGGATGACGAAGAACTACCGTGGGACGTCATTCGTGCTGGACGACGATAGTTACTTTCCACTTCAAGCCCCACATTCCAGGAAATGACAGCTACTATAACACCCCGCCCCCCTAAAGTGAAATATAAGTTTAAGCATAAATTTGAAAAATAAATCAGGCTGTACATCGCCATATCGGACAGAGGTATTTCAAAGCTGTGGCTCAAGCCGAGCGATCTGGCCAAAAATCAACAAGTGTACCAGTAGAAGTGTCTTGAGAAAATTCTTCAGCCGTTCTTAAAGGAGCATCATGCGGATGGGAAGTACGTCTTCTGGCCGGACAAGGCTTTTGCCCATTACGCCAAAAAGGCGCTGGAGTAACTTGAGCAGAAAAAGATACGTACGTGCTGAAAGAAAGGAACCCGACCAACTTGCCTCAGTGCCTTCCCATTGAAGATTTCTTCGGCTCCCTCAGTGCCCTAGTGTACAAAAATAATTGACAGGCCAAGGATACGAAGCAGTTGATCACGCTGATCCGGAATTATATCCAGAAGATGGACGCCAGTGCTGTCCAGCGCTCTTGTGACAGCATCGCGACTAAGTTGCGTCGTACGGCTGACCATCCAACAAACTCATTAAATAGACACCATTATGGAGATTTAATTCAGCGGCGTGTTGAATTATCTTTGAACTATTTTCAATCACAGCTTTTATTCAGGCATCATTCACACAAATTTGGAGAAGTTATTAAGCTGTCGTCAAGTGCTTTTGGACACTGCCAATTGGATATGCTTAAGAAGCAAATTTGCATCAATGGAGCTCGGCTGATAATTGAATAACTGCTGTTTAAGTGCTGCACTGACCTTGAGGGTAATTCCGAAAGTCAATGTGACCTTTGTTGAGCTAAGCGAGTTTTTATTAAGAATAATATATTCTCTCCTTGGTAATTAAAAGTCATGATGTAATTTTTCTTCAACATCATTAAGCATATTAAAAAAGCTGTGATGTCGTTTAAAGAAATTTTGTTAAACTTTTTTTAAATTCTCATAAAACTCTCTTTGGTTTTTTTTTGTATGATTTTCCATACGATACAGACATTTTATACTATAGATATTTAATTTGATATTATACATGTATATAAACAGAAACATTATGTAATGTGTTTTTATTTAACAGCGGGATTTGAACCATCAACCTTCGTATCATCATCTTCGTGACTTACCAAATGCGCTATCCTAGAATTAAATGAAGTATTACGAAGCGTCTATGTAAGCTCAATGTAAGATATTGAATAGAAGGAGAAGTGATGCTTTGCTTGAGCTACATTGATATTCTATGTATAGCTTGTCTGTAAATAAGCAACATCAGTGCTCAATTAAACCTCGATGGGGTTTTAATTTTAAAAACAAAAAC